>JACEIK010001494.1:50245-135127 GCA_018107945.1 Datura stramonium | reverse complement strand
GGAAGACACCCGTTAAAGCCCTACATACCTGGAGATGAGGAATGCTATCACCCTTCAATTGCCCAAGATCAGATTCCAAAGAAAACTTTGAATTTTGGCCTTGAATCTCCTCCTTCAAGCCTTCAACCTTGCATGCATGGGGAGTATGCACTTAGAAATAGGCTTTTCCCCTCTTATAAACCCTCAAAACGAGCCTTAAACGACATAGTATAGGGCCTTAGGACTAGGAAATGACAAAAATGACCTTACTAATATCGCAGAAAAACCTACACTTGATGATCCTATGATTGAATCAATGGACCGTGGAAAGATACTACGACTCGTGGTAACCTCCCGTGGTCTAGACTGCCAAACTTCCCGATTTCTGATTTACACGCATGGCTCGACAGGACGAGTCGTCCTTACATACAATGGGCTGTGGTTTCAAACCGTCTTAGCCACTGCCCAGATCCACTTCCTTCTCATGACCACTAACAACAACCCGTGCCTTCTCACAACGGGTCGTTGTGAAGCCCGTGGTCCAGACTACCACCAGGCCTGGCTTCACACCACGACCACATACAACGGCTCGTTGTTTCTTACAACGGTTCATCGAATCAACCGTTGTTTCCCCTGACACCTGAGCTATTGAACCCACGACCACAAACGACGGCTTGTGGTTACTTACCACGGATCGTTGTACCTGTTGTTTTGTAACCTTTTTCCCAACTTATATCAGTTTTTCATTTTTGCTTCCTGGGTCTACTCCTATGCACTTTTAGGGTATTACTATATCTCCCCCTTGGGAACATTCGTCCTCGAATGTAGGAAACAAGCAACAAACAGAAACATACAATTTATCATAACCATACACTTATCGTTTTAATCGACATTTTCATGGAATGACTACCTCCGAATAAAACCACATAGCTAAAATGATCTCATACCTCACATACACATTCATACACATAAAAGAAACTTGTACCCATTAACTGAGCATGAAGAATAGATATAGTCATAGGGAAAAACTGATACCTCAAGTCGAAGCTGAGCCGATAGAGAACAGATGTGGATATTTGGCCCTCATATCTGCTTCGGCTTCCCATGTAGCTTCCTCAACATGATGATTTCTCCGTAGTACCTTAATTGAAGCTACTTATTTGTTCCTCAACTTCCGAACCTGACGATCCAAGGTTTCAACGGGGATTTCTTCATAACTGAGGCTGTCCTTCACTCCAATGCTGTCTACTGGAACCACTAAGGCTGGATTACCCAAACACTTTTTCAAAAACGACACACGGAAGACGGGATGAACCGAAGATAACTCCGATGTCAAGTATAACTCATACGCTACCTTACCAACTCTTCTCACAATCTGGTAAGGACCAACATAACGGGGACTGAGTTTACCCTTCTTTCCGAATCGCATGACTCCCTTCATGGGAGATACTTTTAGGAATACCCAATCGTCTACCTAGAACTCCAAATCTCTTCTCCTCACATCAGCATATGATTTCTGACGACTTTGAGTGGTCTTCAGCCTGTCCCTTATCAACTGAACCTTTACCATGGCCTCATGAACTGAATCAGGCCCTATCATAGCTGCCTCGCCAACCTCAAACCATCCGATGGGAGATCTACACCTCCGACAGTAAAGAGTCTCGAATGGTCAAATCTGGATACTGGAGTGATAACTGTTATTATAAGCAAACTCGATCAAGGGTAAATGATCATCACAACTACCTTTAAAATCCATAACACATGCCCTCAACATGTCCTTAAGAGTCTGGATTATTCATTCTGCCTAGCCGTCTATTTGCGGATGGAAGGACATACTGAGCTTAACTTGCGTCCCAAGTCTCTTTTGAAATGAACGCCAGAATTGAGAAGTAAATTGATTACCTCGGTCCGAAATAATAGAAAAGGGCACTCTATGAAGCCGAACCAATTCCCCAATATACAGCTTAGCATAGTCATCTGTTGAATATGTAGTCTTGACCGGTAGGAAATGTGCAGCCTTAGTCAACCTTTCTACCATCACCCAAATGGAGTCGTATAGCCGGCGAGTACAAGGTAGACCTGTAATGAAGTCAATATTGATATCTTCCCGCTTCCAAGTCGGAATGGTAATATCCTGAAGTACGCCTCCGGGTCTTTGATGCTCGACTTTCACTTGATGACAGTTTGGACATTTCGTTACAAACTCCGTAATATCCTTCTTCATACCATCCCACTAATAGATTTCTCGAAAGTCATGATACATCTTCGTGGATTCTGGATGAATAGAATATCTGATACCATGTGCCTCATGCAATATCCAAACTCTCAAATCATCAATAATCAGGACACATAGACGACCTTGGTATCGCAGTACACCATCTCCCCCTTGGGAGAAAACCTCCATCTTTTGACTCTGCACCGCCTCCTTCAGTTCCTCAAAATTGGATCCTCATCTTGCTTGGATTTAACATCAACGACCAAGGATGATTCTGACTTGTTATGTAAAACAACATCTCCATCGATCACGTCGATCAATCTAACTCCTAGCCTTGCAAGTCGATGAACATCTTTCACCAATTCCTTCTTCCCCTCATCCACATGGGACACACTTTCCATTGAGAGACTACTAAGCGCATACGCAACCACATTATCCTTGCAAGAGTGGTAAAGGACACTCATGTCATAATACTTAATTAACTCCAACTACCTCCTTTGTCGAAGATTTAGATCTTTCTGTGTGAACACATATTGCAAGCTATTGTGATCCATAAATACATCCACGTGGAGCCCATACAAGTAATGCCGCCATATCTTCAATACGAACACCACCGCGGCTAATTCAAGGTCATGGGTCGAGTTATTCTTCTCGTGCACCTTCAGCTATCAAGAGGCATAAGCTATAACCCTCCCATGCTGCATCAACACACACCCAAGTCCAACTCTAGAAGCATCACAATACACCACGAAACTATCCCTTGGGTAGGGTCAACACTGGTGCTGAAGTAAGTCGGGTTTTCAACTCTTGGAAGCTTTTATCACAAGCCTCCGACCACTAAAACTTCACCTTCTTCTGAGTCAACTTAGTAAAAGGAGATGTAATGGATGAGAAACCCTCTACAAACCTCCAATACTAGCCAGCTAAGCCCAAGAAACTCCAAATATCCGAAGGATTCACCGGTCTGGGCTAATTCTTCACCGCCTCAATTTTCTACGAATCTACTTTTATGACTTCGCTAGACACCACATGGCCCAAGAATGCCACGGATTCCAACCAAAACTCACACTTGCTGAACTTTGCATACAATTGGCGGTCCTTGAGGGTCTGAAGAACTACTCACAAGTGAGCGGCATGCACCTCCTCGCTCTGAGAGTATATAAAGATGTCATCAATGAATGTGATCACGAACTTTTCCAAATATGGCTTGAACACCCTATTCATCAGGTCCATAAAAGTTGCAGGAGCATTCGTTAGTCCAAAAGACATAACTAAAAACTCGTAATGACCATACCGTGTTCTGAATGCTATCTTGGGGATATCACTCTCCCAAACTCTGAGCTGATGATACCCAGATCTAAGATCTATCTTCGAGAAACACTTAGCACCCTGAAACTGATTGAACAAATCATCGATCCTGGGGTAAGGGGTACATGTTCTTGAAAGTGACTTTGTTCAACTGTTGATAATCAATGCACATACGAAGGGAACCATATTTCTTCCGAACAAATAACACTGGTGCACTCCATGGAGACTGGCTCGGTCTAATGAATGCCTTATCTAGTAAATCCTTTAACTGATCCTTCAACTCTTTTAACTCGGTTGGAGCCATCTTGTAGGGAGGAATAGATATAGGCTGCATATTAGGAAGAAGGTCAATACAAAAATCAATCTCCCTCTCGGGAGGAATACCTGGCAAATCATCAGGAAAGACCTCTAGGTACTCACGTACTACTGGAACTGACTGTATAGTCGGGGTCTCGGACTCAACATCCTTGACCCTAACCAAATGATACATGCAACCCTTAGAAATCATCTTCCTGGCCTTGAGGTAGGAAACGAAGCTACCTACAGGCACAACTAAACTACCCTTCCATTCTAAGACTGGCTCACCCAGAAATCTGAACTCTACTGACCGGGTCCTACAATTAATGGAAGCATAACAAGCATACAACCAATCCATGCCGAGAATAACATCGAAATAACATCGAAATCGGCCATGGCTAACCTCTATCGATTCCGCGAGGTGACCTATGGAGACCAAGACTGGGCAATCTCTATACACCTGCCCAGTTGTAACTTAGTCACCTATAGGAGTAGAAACTGAGAAGGATTCCCCGACAAGACATCGGGACCGACTCCGGCTACCGGCTACATAAGGTGTCATAGAGGACAAGGTGGCCCCTACTTAACAGAGCATAAACATCAACATGGAAGACTCATAACATACAAGTAACCACGTCCAGAGAGACCTTCTTCTCCCGATGGGATGCTAGGGCATAGAATCTGTTCTGCGCTGACCGCGCCCGCACCGGGTAGATGCCCCCGATGTGATGAGCAAGGGGGTGGGGTCAGGTCGAGCTGGAAATTGGGCCACGGCCTCCAACTCCGATTCCGTCTCACCATCGAACAATCTCTAAGCATGTGTTCGCTAATAAGACTGAACACATAACCTGAACCCTTCACAAGTAATTGTTTGCATGCCTTCATACAATCTGCCTCAGGATTTGACAGTCACCTGAGTCTATGGTCCACTGCTCAACTCCTCACCCCGATACTCTCCCTCTCTCGATCATGCCTAGGCCAAGATGGCACACTCAACGCGATGAAGTCAGGGGTGATGATCTTGGTGGGTTTGCCGACGCAGCCCACCCCGATCTAAGCTGAGAAATTCTATGGTCATCAATCCTCAGCCTTTGCCTCTCTCTCTCCCTCGAATGTGCCGGGCCCATCTGCTGGGCATACAACACCATCCGAGGAAATTCCATATCCTTATGGAGCATAGCAATCCTACATTCCTTATCCAGCAACCCGCTATCCCATGCACAAACCTGTTCACTCGCGCCCTCTGGTCAGCCACTAACTCAGGAGCATACTTTGATAGGCGGTGCATTCAAGGAATACTCTAGTACTGTCATCCTTCCTGTTTCCGTATTAACAAACTCACCGCTCTTCGCCTCCTCATCTCCCGAGTGGAAGAACCGATCCAGAATGCAACATGAAACTCTTCCTGCGACTGGTCCTGCTTCGGCGTCCCTGTTATCCTTCCATTGACGAAACCAGATATGTGCAAGCCCCTTCAATTGGTAGGAGCCCACCCGTGACTCAACACTACCACCCATACCTCGGCTATCTTGATAACCTCCTCACGAACTCATGTGGGTCCTCATCTACCTTGGACCCAAGAAACTCGTGGATTCATCCTCGTTGAAGTCCTCTGACGGAGCCGCCGCTGCACCGCCATTCTGCGGACACATGCGCAATAACCTACTGATTGACCTGAGTAGTAAAGGCCTGCACAAGCATTAGATAGCAGCAAAAACTCAAACAAGTGATGGTCGGGGTTTCCGGTGCCCGAGGCCTCGAACTGGTGGGACTACGATGCCCACACCCATGTCCATCTTCGTGGCCTTCACCATCTCTATTTCTCCGTCCGTTCAATCTTCGAGGAGCCATACTTACAATAATCAAAAATAGCATGACATAGATCATGAAAGATGGGAACATTTCTAGAACATTTCGTAGCCTCTTCAAGTCATAAGTGTGGCGCGCTTCACTCATGAAAGACTCTCTACTTAACGCATATTTCAGACTCCCTAGGATACTTATAACTCATTACTCATACCGAGTTTGTCACGACCCGAGCGGAGGCCTGGATCATAGACACGGGACAAGGGACCCCGAGGGACCCCAAGTCAACCCATAGAATATGCATACAACTAACTCATTCAAAAATTGAAGAAAACACTAATATAATCTCAACGGAAGTCTAAAGCAACATCACATAAGAATAAACATTCGAAATTGAATACTTGACTAAGGCCGAAAGCCTCTAATCTAGATGAGCTGATGGGACAAGACCCCAACTAGCCCACAATGCCGAAACCGAAACATATAAAAGAACCGAAAGACTAGTCCCAAAAGAATGAGGACTCACCAATCCCGAACAGGTGCAACTCTGGATAAGCTGACTAAGATTGGGGCTGAAGCTGCGAGCTGGGTCCTATATCATGAAATGATACGTCAGAAAGCATGTAGTCAAGACAGGAATGTACCGAGTATGCAAGGTAAGTGCAAACCCTATAATAAGTAAATCATCCAAACAAATCATTTCGTAACTTAGGCCTTTAGAGAATTGAGAGAACTCACATGCATTCTTCGAAATCATAGTCCCTTTCATGATGTGACAATGCATAACCTTATAACATCAACTAATTTGAATGACTCAAAGTTGAGATGCAACATTTATAGAAAAGATGAACATTGAGTCAAACCTTACTTTTAGAACATGCATGCATACATAATGATCATGAGTAGTGAATATGCAACCAATCATTTGGACAATGGGAGACTCATAACTTAACCGAAATACCATGATAGAGCTTACATGGTCCCGTCTATTACACTTAATTGGACAGAGCCATCCATAACCTTGATAAGGCAATGCTACCGATATTGATATCAAGTTGAAGGGCCAATCAGGCCGGGGATAGCTCACAAAGGAGGTCCCCATAAGATAATAGAATCAACCTACTAGTGCGTAGTTCTCAAAGGGCTAGGCCACGACCTCAGCCCGCTCGGTGCTAGACTCGCCTCCCAAAACATGCAATGCTCTACATCGTATAAATACGAAGCTCAACATTGTCTATTGACGAAGCTCAACATGATATTATGCATAACTCAACATTGTCTATTGACAAATCTCATCATAAAATCATGCATACACTGGACATCATATAAATATGAAGCTCAACAATGTCATTTCGACAAAGATTAGAATGAAATCATGCATAGACTTAACATCATGTGGACTGAAGCTTAACATTGTCCTTGACAAAGCTTGAAAATAATAGGCATATCAATTATGATTTATGCATATAGAAGGCTTTACTTTGAACATACCACAAGCTAGAATTTAAAATAGTAACATTTGAGGAAAATTCGCTTCAACCCATGTGGTAAGCATATGTCGGGAAGTTCATCACTTTAAATCAACATATGGGCATCACCCAAAGCTTTATCATACTAGGATCTATACATTCTTATTTTTGAAAACACATCATAATCATGGGTAACTTTAGAAATATGCTTTTCATCACCCACTTCATCAATATCACACATTTACCATAAATCACCTCTTTTATTAACTCTTCGCCAATAGGCGTTTTAGATTCAATTTTTTAGAAAACAAACTTTATAAGAGAGAAACAAGTTTGAATCTTCCCAAGCTTCATAATTCATCAATATCAAATCCATCTAATCATACCAATGAGTAGAGACGTAAGAATCATGCAATTGATCAAAACCCCAAAATTGATTATTCATAATTTAACACTACCGATAGAAATTGGGCATGGGTGTGGAAGGAAGACACCCATTAAAACCCTACATACCCGGAGATGAGGAATTTATCACCCTTCAATTTCCCATGATCGTATTCTCCCAAAGGAAACCTTGAATTTTTTTCCTGAATCTCCTCCTTAAGCCTTCAACCTTGCTGAGGTGAGTATGCAGTTAGAATAGGCTTTTCACCCTCTTAAAACCCACTGAAAAGAGCCTTAAACGACGTAGTATAGGGCCTTAGACTAGGAAAAGACAGAAATTTCTCTACTAAAATCACGTTAAAAACTTGCACCGATGATCCATCATTGAATCAACGGATCGTGGGAAGATTCCACGACCTATGGTAACCTCCCGTGGCTAGATTGCCAAACTTCCCGATTTCTTGATTTACACCCACACTCGACAGACGAGTCGCCCTGTGTAACAATGGGCCGTGGTTTCAAACCGTCTCGCCCACTCGCCGTATCCACTTTCACTCCACGACCACTAACAATGGCTCATGCCTTCACAACGGGTTGCTGTGATGCCCGTGGGTCCAGACTACCACCAGTCCTAGCTTTAAAGCACGACCACATACACCGCTCATTGTTTATTACAATGGTTCATCGAATCAACCTGAGTTTCCAACACTCGAGCCTGAACCCACAACTAAAAACGACGCTTTTTGGTTACTTACCACGGGTCATTGTACTTGTTGTTCTGCAACTTTTCCCAACTTACAGCAGTTTTACATTTTAGCTTCCCGGTCTACTCCAATAACTTTCGGGTATTGTCTATAAATTCCAGTGAAGCACCCGAAAGGGAAAGATAAGTTCCCCGGAAGACTTCCTATCCACCGAATGTTCTCAAAAAGATTTTTATTAAAAACCTTAAGAAGATGAAAGAACCAACCGACTATCCGTTTAATTTGTTCAGTCAATATATAGACTCATTCACCATTCATCCTAATCGAAAGACAGGCTTTCTATGATCTACAAGTTTTCAAAGTATGGAGGATCCATTCTAGAGCCTGGTGGATTCAACCCGTAATACCCATTCTATCATCGTGTTCATTCGCTTGCTAATGATTTCACAAGAACTCTTATGGTTCTTCCGTACTTATGTCACCGCATTACATCCCGATGGAATTCAAATACAATGTATTAAGGGATTTTGACTAGATTGAACCAGATTTGGAAAATATTTCTATAGTGGTTCAAACAATGAAATACTGGGCCTCAATGCTTCAAGAATTCACGATGTAATGATATTGTTACACCCGTAAGATTCTCGACATCTAGTCGGCCTACAGGCACATTAGTTAAGCATATTTGAAAGTCATAATGGCTAGAAAAAGGCTCGGGAGAAATCGACAAGCGCCAAGTCGGCGCGTCGCAAGGCAAAAAATGTGACTTTATAAATCACATCTCAGAATGCGACTATAACGTATTCCGTGAATGTGACTGAGAGGTCCTGGCTATTTTTAAGCTCCTCCGCGATGGCAACGTGTCACGGAGTGGAGCCTCCGCGTATTCCATGACACTTTGGCCTTGACCAGGCCCAAGTATATAAAGCCCCACTTAGGTTTGTGATGTTATTTCAAAATAAATTTTAAAACGCTAGAAACAGAGAGAGGGACGAAGGAGAGATTATATAATCGTTTGATTACGCGCCAAACGAAGTCTAAACTCTAATTAACCTCAGGTACCGAGGTATTTAGCGGCAGGGAGCATTCATGGATTTTGTTTCGTAAATACGGTCGGCGAATCGACGAGCTAATGGACCTAAGGTAAGTAGAATTGCTCCAAACTAGTGTTAATGTGCTCCTAGCTGTGAAGTGAATATCTTCCGGACTAAAATAGCAAGTTTTCGACCGTCCTTCGATAAGCCTAAGTTTAGGCTATAATTATATCGAAATTGACGTCGTCCTTCGAATAAAGTTGTATTAGCTCTAATCGTGTGTGTTATATGAATGCAGCTAGGAGAAATAGCTGGAGTACCGACTCTGAGCCTCACCGACCGTCGGATAACTCGAGATTAAGGTATGTGAAGTTGTTCTTCGGCGTTAGTAAGTCTTAGCTTTGAATCATAGTAAACTCCGTATTTGAAACTCTCAGTTGAATGTTGAGAATTGAGTAAGTCTAGTAAATTCGGTTTGCGTTGTCGTATCATATTTAGTCCGAAAGTTAGAAAAGCATACGCCAAATGGAAAGTTAGCATTCCAGATTCAGTATAGCTTATTGTATGTTTAGCAAGCATTAAGTATAGAATAAAAGAAAGAGTTTTTCAGAATAAAGCCGGTGCTTACACAAGATAGACAGATATTATGGCTACGTACTCAGCTAATCTGCACTGGGCTAGTATCCTCAAGCACAGATTAGCCAACAAGCAAAGAAAGATTTCAATCAGTATAATCAGTAAAGAATCAGTTTAGTACAGAAAGAGATCAGAATAAAGAAATCAGCTATCAGTTAGTCTTTTCAGTTATACATGCTTGCTATTTATATGGCTATTTGCTTGTTGAGACTTGATGTGGCGTGAGGGCCCTTATTGAGCCGCCCCCGCGCCCTTGGGTTGGTAGTCGTGTCGCCCACTGAGCGGGTGGGTTTTACGTCACCTGAGGGGGTCGCATGCCGTCCCCAGTTTGGACGAAGATGGGATGAAGCTTTCCCCATAGCAGTTCGATCAGCATTAAAGGTGCAGCTCGGGTTTCGTATAGCCCGTTGAGTTTTTTTGTGTCTGTGTGGAACTGCACTTATCTCTGCTATCGTTCGTACATTCAGTTATTCAGGTGTAGCCCAGTTTCAGGTAGCCCCGTTGAGTTTGTGTCCGGGGATCCAGAACCATCTGTTACTGTCTACACAGGAGTCCTCCGACCCAGACACGGTTACTTATATCAGAGGCCGAGGCTCGAGCCGAAGACCCAGTGGGGTCAGAGGAGCTCCGAAGCGAGCAGATGAGTAGAGTGACTTATTTTTGGGTGGTTTTGACCCGGGTAGGGGTATATAGATTGTTTGCTTGCTTGGTGCCATCCGGCTTATGGGGGTTCGTATTGGCTCTTGCTTGCTACTTGTATATCTATCTATGTGTTATATACTAGCTATTAGACCGAAGGACGTCGGCACAGTACGCTCCCCGCCTTATCGCACGTAGTACATGATCCAGTTCATATCAGTACAGAAAGCATGATCCAGTTCATCAGTACAGAAAGCATGATCCAGTCCAGAAATAGCCAAACTAACAATTATAATTTCACCAATTGCCAGCCTCGGCAACGGCGCCAAAAACTTGATGAGCCCGCAAGTGGCCGGGTTGTAGCTAAGTAATACAGTGGCCCTTTAAGAACCGGAATGTCGAACCCACAGGGACTGGACTACAGGGTAAAACCTCCTCGAGTGTTAATTTACTAAAACTGTAATTATGAAGACAACAGTGTAAAATAAAGTTTTATATTTTGTGAACTATTTTTATACTAAAGTAGAATAATTATACAAGTGAGTCTGAACTATGAATGTGAGCATGCTGAGGCTAAACGAACATGTAAAGAAATTAATTATCGATCTACGTGGTTTATCTTTTCTCCGGTTGCTAGTCGGAACTTATGCCTATGGATTAAAACTCTCTCGTATTTAACCCAACTTAAGAATCATGAACCTTCCACCTACATTTCGTGATAAGAAGAAATTGAAGTTCAGACATACAAAACCGATTCACACTTGACTAATACGACTTTCAGGTATATTTCTATCCTGAAGGTAAATCAATTCTCAATTTTCCAAAACTAAGAAAAGATCATATCCTATTAATTCACAACTTTCAATTTCTTGCCCGGGTGAAACCGACTTTTTGGATTTACATTAACATTGGCCCGATATTAATGCAGTAAGAACAAGAATTAAATAGAACAACCATAGAAGAAAGATGAAACAACCAGATAATCAACAATTACATTTCAATACAATGGTTCCTAACCTCAGCAAAAAAGGGAATTAGCCACTCATTTGTGGATTGAACATCGTTAAATGAGTGTAAATCATCAAGCAATTGAAAGAAAGAAGAAAGGGAAACCCTAAGAATTTCTGTCCTCTCCACCGCCCGTAACCCACGTTCTTCTGCTCCACCAAGTCAGAATATCAAAATGAACCTAAGTTTTCTATTTATACCGGGGAGAATTTTTCCCGGAATAACAAGCAACGTCTCACGGAGTGCATTGCGGAACACTTCCTCTGTGACACGGTGCAAACGTGGAGAGGCTCTCTCGGAATTCTAGCCGTCCGGTGGGCTCCCAACGTGGCACGGCATGTAACGCGGAGCATGCCCAGCGTGCCACGTTAGCAGAACGCGCGGACCTTCACTGGAATGTCAAGATCTAGGAAATTACTCCAACGCCACGCACCCATCGCGACCCTCTCTGTAAATCCTTGAAATTAAATTTCCTACGTAATGCAACCGCGATGGCAGCGTGTCACGGCTCCATCGCGGAGCCTCTAATTTCTTGCTTCTTTGGCCACCTCGCTCGTTCCGAGTCCATCTCCGATTTCTCCCAACATGCATCTTAGCTCCATGAAAAGTACATTTTTCCTGCAAAAGAAGACTAATCATGTTGGTTAGTATAAATTCACACTTTCCCTACCATTTACATGAGAATGTGTACAAACATTGTTGGATAAACAAGGCAAAAACGATGCATTTGAGTATCACTTGGGCATATAAATATGCCCAGATCACCTAACCCCACACTTAAAAATCTTGTTCGTCCTAGCCAATACTCCTATACCTCATGCAATTGACATCCCATCATTGCTACTTTGGCTCGACAATCCGAGCTACGGTTACACTGACTATTTACATACAAATCATCAAGAAAGCATGCCTGGCATCATCATTACACTGATATCCAACATATCAAGACCACTCTAACATCACAAATCGACTCTCAATATTGGCAAACTCATGCACATTAGCCGACTAAGATATCCGATACATGAATTTATTCTTTCGCCCAACATGTGCCCTCTCATATAAGAGAGTTTCCGTTTCTAAACACACACTTTACAACGATTCATGCCGGTGTCTAGACACACCCAATTTCGCTCACTCTCCCAAATGAATTCACATGCATTGTATCATGAACCATAAGCTTGCCTCTAGTGTTTTACTCCACTAATATAAGGACGCGTGATGTAAGATCACGTAGGACTTAACGGGTTGTTATGTAAGCCACGGAACTAGTATATACTGGGCTAACCAATAATAACAACTAGCATCCTTAAGCGCTTTTCCCATACACCCCATCATATTCTGGGCATAAGTTATTTCTTCCTCCTCCCAACCTTGGAGTCTTTCTTAATTACAAATTTTTTTTTCCAACCTCTTTATGCAACCCCCACACCACCAAACAACAAAGATTTGTTAAGCACTTTATTTTCTTTAAGTCTGGCAAGTGCACCTTGACTCTTTTCTTTCTTTTTCATCACTTTGCTTTTTCCTCTCTTTATTTTCTTTTCATCATTTCACTGCTTTACACTGTGGAAAAATTATTTTTTCTTACACTTAAGAGCTTCGGATTAGGTTTACGGACAATGAAAAGAAGGGGTTACGCTTGGTTTACACCTTTTTGACAAAAGAGAAAAAAAAGGCTAAAGGCTCAATGGGCTAACTAGGATTTAATCTTCAAAGTGGGTATATATATATAAAGCAAAAAAAGAAGAACAACTTTAGGCTAAACAAAGAAATTCACATCCTTTCCCACACTACGCTTCCTTCATTTCGTTTCGTGAGTACACACCAAAAGTGTTCTAGACACTTCACAATACATGGAATAAACAAACTCACTATACACTCATTGCACATGCTCAAATTCAAGACATATTCACGGACTCTTTCATCAGCTAATTACAGGAATTCAAAATTAAGCCTCAATTACACCGAATCGAATTTCGTGGCCTAAGTATCTCACATATACAAAAATTTTGCATGCTTTCAAAACGAATCATCTTTGCGCAATACAAACATTATGTACAACACGCAACAAGGATTTTCGTAGCGATAGAGTAAAGCAACATGCATGGGGATACAACCAAAACAAACCAACGATTTAAAATAAACTACTCCTATCGACTGCATTTTCCTTAAGACAATTGCCATCCATCCATCATAGGAACAATCACTATTTCGCCACTTCGGTTCAATGGGACTCTTCTCGGCAAAAGAACGAAAACAAACTCCGAGAAACCCAACTATAAAAATAGTTAACGAATTATTTTTTTAAACATAATCGATAATTTCGACAAAAACTATTTACACACTCGGCTAACAGCATTCAACAAAGACACACAGCTTCACTAAGATATTTACAATACGAAACATACACATACAAACAAGGTCACAATATTTTCAAACACGACAAATGTAACATGAATACAAAACAAGACAAAAATCAGCACCACCTAACTACTCCCCACCCCACACTTAAAATCGAACACTGTCCCCAGTGTTCATACAATCACAAAACACAAAGGTGGGGTGGTGAAACTCCCGATCAATCAAAGTATATTCCACTTCTTCAATGTGTGCCGCGCTCGCTCTCCCATGTCCGAATCTCCCCCGTCGTCCTCCTCCGACTCAACGTTGGAGTCCTCGCTACGTGTCTCCTCATCAGTGGGACATCATCATCCACGTGGCTCCGCAAAAGCTGGGCCCACACGACATAGTGCCCTGGCGCTGGCCAAGGGGTAATCTAAGTCGAACTGCCACACCATCCTCCGTTGCCGGTCTCGCCTATGCGTAGCTGAGCATCTGCATCCCGAACATGCGGGGCCATATACTGATCATCCCGAGCATGTCGCTCGGCTAGTGTGAGAATCCGGCTCCGTGAGTGGTGTTAGGTGCCTTGTCTTTGTGACATCTATGGCACGCCTCTCCATCTGTGGGATATAATCTAGGGGCTCTTCCTCTACCTCCGTGCCCCTCAGAACGTGGTCACAACCCGCCAAACCCGTACCTGTGCACTTGATGCAACCGGGCTCTCTTCATGGCGGATATGATCACCGCCCCTACATTGATCTCCAGCCCTTTTCATATCAGGGCATACACCAGGTATACGCGATCCCGGTGACATCCGCTATGTGTGCACTCTAATCAAACAGAGCAACAATTTTCAGCCGATCCCGGCTTCCCCTGCTCATCTGTGAGTAGGGCAATGTCTGATGGTAGCCCCTCTCCTTATGCCTGTTCCAGCGTGCCGTTGACCGGGCTCACACAATGTGCGTTTGATATCCGCATAAGGTGGAGTGATATTCACTCCGGAGTACGTGTGTACGTTGTTTTGCGCCCCCAAATATGGCATTTAAGTGATGAGGCTCAAGTGTGACAATCTGGCCCTTATCTTGATGGTGTAACTACGGAGCGTCGGGTTCCAAGCTACGAAGGGCTGCGAAGATGTGGTGTGTACCTGCATAGAACTCCTTAATCAAGTGCAGATTGCACTCTTTTGGGCTCGTCAAAATGAATCGTAGCCCGCAGTGTCAATCCGTGTACCATGCGGGGGAACTCCCGCTGCGCTAATGGGTCCCTTGCAATATGCTCCTCAGGGAAGTACTGTTCTCCTTGTGCTTCGTGTACCACTTTCCCTTCCTCTGTCACTCATCGGGCTCCTGTATTGGCGGCGTTGGCCGCGTTGAACCACTGGTGCTGCTGGGACCGCTGTTCTGCCTAATCCCTTTCTTCCCGTGGCGCCGATGTCGATGCGCCTTTTCCCTTGTCTTGCCTGCTTGCCATTGTTCCTGTCAAAGAAAGCAGACAGTCCCAATGTCAGTCAATTTTAAAATTAGCTTCGACTACAAGTAGTTAGGCTCTGCTACCCCACACTTAGTCTTCAGCCCACAATTTCGGTATTACGGCAAGAACATATATTTCTAATTTACAAAAACTAGAAACTAAACAACTAAAACACAAATAATATCTCCTTGTGCATTCAGAGAATTCGGCGGTGTAAAAATCATTTGTACTACTCAGACTTCGTGACAACTACCACAATATCAACAGTCACAATTTGCCACATAGCACCTGGCACAGACAAAGAAAACGAAAACTATTTGACTATACAAACTCATTCCATCTACCCGTTTCTTGTATGCTACAATTCCACTCCCCAAAGATCCGTCGGTCTCTTCTGCATATTATATATATAATACCACCAACTCATTTCACCCAACATATACACAACCAATAAAATAAGTCACAATTTACCAAGCTTTTCCATTTTCATGTTCAATACCAAACCCTAGCTACAATTTTTCACAAATTCGATCAAGCACATGTTTTTATCGATTCATTCCATTACAAGGATATTACGAACATAAATTAACAATACTTGCATGAATTTAAGTTCAATTACTACCTAGGCTAAGGTTTACTCATACCTCATGCTCCAAATTTCAACAAATTCAACTAGAATTGAGTTCGAGTTGATGATCATACCTTTAAATTGAAGAACGGAAGAAAACTTGATGAAATTATGCACCTCGGTCCGTGACACATTGAGGGAGGAGGGGAATTTTGGGAGGGCTTTCGCGGAGGGGATGAAAAATGAGAGAAAATGAGGGGAAATCGGGTTAAAAGTGATTTTCAAGGCCAGGTTACCCGGTGTGACCCATCGCGAATAACACTTCAACGTGTCACGGAGGGTAACGCGGAGGTCCTCCGTGACACGGAGCCATCACAGGCATTCTGGAATTTGTAAAATTCCGCATTTTGTTTCAACGTGTGTCATGGAGGGTAACGCGGAGCATCACCTCGTGACACGGAGCCATCGCGCGGGCTCACTGTTTTGCCACTTTAAAAATTTTTCTTACCTCTTTTTTCTCCTTTGCACCTTCTTTGCATTTTTTTTCAAGCCAACCTGAAATATGTCTTACAACAAGAAATCTAAGTTAGGAATTCCAAGGTTTGAAGAACACAATATTTTATTTTTATATGTTACACACCTATACATATATATATATTTTTTCTTCTTTTCTTTTCTTTTTTTTTCTATCTGTACAATTATAAAAACAACACCACTTGTTGCTCCCAGGTGCGCTCGGTTTACCGTCGCGGCTCGATGTCGTTTAAGCTCATTCTGCCCCTAGGGTGACGGACGTTTTCTCATGACTCCGTCCTCACCCTTGTCGCTTACCCCTGTCGTGGGTCGCCCCACCAACTCGAGACTCAACGCCTGGAGCAACTTTAGCTTGCTCGAACACGTTGATGACCGAGAGTTCCTCGTACACGGCCGGGAGCTTGGTGGCCTTGTACACATCGAATACCTCCCACCTTATCATGTGCTTCGTACCGTGAGCTGCCCTGCAGCTACGTCTATCAGCGCTTTCCCGGTAGCCAAGAAAGGCCGTCCCAAAATAAATGGGACTTCCCGCCGTCTCGGCTCAAAGTCCAAAGACTACAGCCTACCGGAAAGACGGAAGGAGCCACTTGCACAGCATGTCCTCCACAATTCCTATCTAAGGTCTTTCCTAAAGAACAATCTGCAAGCTGCAAGATCACTGTTGTTGGTCTAGGACTCCCTAGCCACAACTTGAATACCGAGGTTGGCATCAAGTTAATGCTCGCCGCTCCAAATCACATAATCTCGGCGAGCTTGAATACTCGCCTGGATGTTAGTTGAATTGTGAAGCTCCCAGGGACCTTGAGATTTGTAGGCAATCGGTTTTGTATTCGGAAGTGCACTCCTCCGCAAGAGCCACCGTGGCATATTCGGTAAGCCTCGCTTGTTGGCCACGATGTCCTTTATGTACTTTGCGTACTTAGGCACTCCCCGCAAAACATCAACAAGAGGTAAGTTAATGTGTACCTGTTTAAGCACCTCCATGAACTTTTGAAACACGGCTCCTCCTGTGTTTCTTTAATCTTGAGGGAATGGGGGTGGAGGTCTCTCTGATTCAAAGATCCTTGTTCTTCCCCTCATCATTTTGCTCCCTCTCTGCTTCTCAAGCCCCGACCGTTGAGGTGGTCTTTCTGGTTCCACCTCGTTCAGCTGCAAACCACTCCTCGTGGTCACTGCATTTACCTGCTTGGGGTTGGGTCTATGTCTCTGGGAAGTCCTCCTCTAGGCCCGGGTGTTTTGGGCTCCGTTGAACGCCCAAATCCCATACTCCAGCGCCTTGGTAGCTAACTCGATTATTTCTGGACCTCGCCGCCAATTTAACATAGTCAGCCTGCAATTGAGCTTGGTTAGCTATCAATGTTCTGAATATCTCCTCAACGCTGGGTGATGGTGGTGGAGGAGGGGCATTGCTGTTTCTATACCGTGACTCGATAATTTCAGGGGCCCTCCTTGATTCCTCGCACCCCCGACTCGAACTTCATCCTTGATGGTTGTTGCTACCCCAAGAGAAATTCAAGTGATTCCTCCAGTTAGAATTGTAGCTGTTCCCATATTGTTGGTGATTATTCCTTTGTGCATTAACACAAAGTTCACCGAAATGATTTGCCCACAACACTCAGCCGAGTGTCTGCTTCCGCACACTTCACACCAAATCTGCTGCACGTACTTACTGGGGCTTGAGACTCGACTCAAGCTCATGTTGCCGAAGTGGGTGTTGAGTTGATCTTGCAAGGCAGTTTATCTCAGGCAATGATAGCCGTAAACCCATCCACTTCCAAGACCCAAATCGCTTCTCGTTCCCTCCGCCTTGAAGAGTCCGCATTCCACTCCGATTTCCCCGAAATACGATTACAAAGTATAAAGCTCCTAATAAGTCTTTTCTAATGCTTGTCCCCCAGCTGCCGAATCCGGCAAGATTTTTGTGTGGGGTTCCAAACCCTCAATAAAAAAGTGTGCACCAAAGCACATCATATGATTGATGGTGATGAGGACAACTCAAGAACAAATGATTTGAATCTTCTCCCAAGCTTGATACAGATCACTCCTTCTCTTTTTGTTTGAAACTTAGAATTTACCTCTAAGTCTTGCTGTTTTACTGGAAGGAAAGAACCGATCAAGAACTTCTTTGCAAGATCATCCCATGTGGTTATAGAGTTCGGTGGCTCGCCAACTACCTTGGCTTCTCCCAAAAGTGAAAATGGGAACAAAGCAGTAAGCCCGACATGGGCCCGTTGACACTCCAGCGGGAATGTAAGTGTCATTTATCAAAAATTTTGAAGATGTTGTTGTGGATCCTGTGAGGGAGACCTCGTGAACTGCCCGCTTGTGGTGCAAAGAATTGCATCCCGCTCGTTTTAAGCTCGAACCTCCTCCCTGCTCAGGCTTGCGAATGCTAGATGTGACATTACTAGCATGTGGATTGCCACATCGCGAACCGGCCTAGCTGCTACTCGGGCACTAATACGCCCGCACAAGTCGTGGGATTCTCGTGGCTGCTCCATGATTGTTTGTCTAGGCAACCGCTTCATGTTTTCCTGCCAGCCATGCTGGAATTGTCTTTCCGGCTCTAAGGATGGATCCACCAAATCTATCTCTTGCCAGTGTTCAACAAAATCTGTTATCTGCAAAATACAAGCTAAGACCAAGTTGTCAACACTTAAATACAGAAATAGCAAACTAACACTTTTACGAAAAATTAAAATTTCACCAATTGCCTATTGCCCGGCAACGGCGCCAAAAACTTGATGAGCCCGCAAGTGTACGGGTTGTACAAGTAATACAATGGCCCTTTTTAAGAACCGGAATGTCGAACCCACAGGACTGGACTACAGGGTAAAACCTCCTCGAAAGTGTTAATTTTTACTGTAACTCTAAAAATGAAGACAACAAGAGAAGAAAGTTTTATATTTTGCGAACTATTTTTATACTAAAGTAGAATAATTATACAAGTGAGTCTCGAACTATGAATGTGAGCAGTCTGAGGCTAAAACGAACATGTAAAGAAATTAATTATCGATCTACGTGGTTTATCTTTCTCCGGTTGCTAGTCGGAACTTATGCCTATGGATTAAGTATTTAACCCAACTTAAGAATCATGAACCTTCCACCTACATTTCGTGATAAGAAGAAATTCAAGTTCTAGCCATACAAAACCGATTCCACACTTGACTAATACGACTTTCAGGTATATTTCTATCCTGAAGGTAAATCAATTCTCAATTTTCCCAACTAAGAAAAGATCATATCCTATTAATTCACAACTTTCCAGCTTGCCCTCTCGGTGAAACCGGACTTTTTTGGATTTACATTAACATTGGCCAGATATTAATGTAGTAAGAACAAGAATTAAATAGAACAACCATAGAAGAAAAGATGAAACAACCAGATAATCAACAATTACATTTCAATACAACGGTTCATAACCTCAAAGAAGAAAAGGGAATTAGCCACTCATTCAGGATTGAACATCGTTAAATGAGTGTAAATCATACAAGCAATTGAAAGAAAGAAGAAAGGGATAGAGAAACTCCTAAGAATTTTCGTCCTCTCAACTGCCTGTAACCCACGTTCTTGCTCCACCAAGTCAGAATAATTAAAATGAACCTAAGTGTTCTATTTATACCGGGAGAATTTTTCCCGAAATAACAAGCAATGTGTCACGGAGGCACGCGGAGCACTGCCTCGCGGACATGGTGCAAACGCCGAGGCTCTCTCGAATTTAGCCGTCCAGGTACTGTTTCAACGTGGCACGGCATGCAACGCGGAGCATGCCCAGCGTGCCACAGTGCAAACGCGACCTTCACCGAATGTCAAGATCCGTGAAATTAATTCCAACGTGCTACGGCACGATCACATCCTCTCTGTAAATCCTTGAAATTAAATCCCGGACAGAATGCATCTGCGATGGTAGCGTGTCACGGCTCCATCGCAGAGCCTCTCTAATTTCTGCTTCTCTTGGCCAATTCCTCGCTCGCTCCCGAGTCCATCTCCTATTTCTCCCTACATGCATCTTAGCTCCATGAAAAGTACGTTCTCCCTGCAAAAACAAGACTAATCATCTTGGTTAGTATAAATTACACTTTCCTACAATTTACATGAGAATGTACAAACATTGTTGGATAAACAAGGCAAAAAATGATGCATTTGAGTATCACTTGGGCATATAAATATGCCCTGCATCAAGCAAAGACAAATAATAGTCAAGCAATTCCTCGCAAAGAGCAGAGTCTTCGTGTGGGACAGATGTTCTAGAGTCCGGGAATTTTTGGCATTGGGTCACCCACAGTTTTACAGGGTCGTATCAGGCAGAGGACCCTCAGAACTTTGTGATCGATGCGCAGGATATTTCGAGTTATGCATGTGACCGGCAGAGTCTGTTGAGCTGGCAGTGTTCCGGTTACGAGATATAGCTATATTGTGGTACAAGAGTTGGGAAAGGTCTCGAGGGAGAGATGTTGCCCTCCGACCTGACCCGCCTCGGAGGCCTTTCTAGATCATTATTTGCCACGAGAGATCCGGCACTCCGCGATGGACCAGCTCGCATCTGTGAGCAGGGGGCGAGGAGCGTACGTGAGTATGTTTTACAGTTTGACTCCTTGGCTCGTTATGCTCCAGCATTTGTTGATACCATGCCGTAACAGAGTTCACGTATTTATCATGGGTTCGAATCCGGAGTATACCGATGCATGTATGACGGCGACAAGTTGCGAGAGGATATGGACACATTCTCGAGTACAAGCTTTTGCTCGCACTCATAGAGGGTCTTAGACAGCGGCAGCAAAGTAGTAGACAGACCAATCAGGACAACGCCGCAGTAGACGCACTGAGACGATACACAAAGGAAGTTCAAAGAGACCCAGCCTCGACTCATCGATAGATCCCCTAGACCCCCACCTCCACCACAGCAGCAAAGCAATGAATAGCCGAGGTAGATATCCTCGTAGAGGGCAACAGAGCTCCATGGCAATTCCAAGACAGTAGAATCCTCAAGAGCAGAGAAGGGGAGAGCAGAGTAGATTTGCACTCCGCCCTTATTGTAATAGACCACACCCCTAGACCTTGTAGATATGGCTTTACCGGGTGTTATATTTGTGGACAGGAGGGGCATCGGATGAGAGATTGTCCACTAGAGGTCGTGAGCAGAGACAGTCTGGACAGGGGATCCACAGGGCCGCGAGCTATGACATATAACCATCAAATAATCATCAAAAAGAAAATTCCGGGGTGTAAATAATAAATTCATGATTTTAAGTTATTAGAAATTATGCACGTTTTATGAAATTTAAGCCTATGATCCATAATTTCAAGTATGATTAATTATCTAGTGTTCATGAATATTTATGAATTGTCAACTTATGATTCCATGACTTTGAATTATGAAGTCTATTTCAAATATGCATGATTTTACTATTTGGGCAAGCCTATACGTATATATGTTTACTTTATTTAGCAAAGGCCAATAAGAAGAGTTTAATACGTACTGGGAGTCAAGACTCCCAATGAAAATTATGATATGAAATGGAGTCAAGATTCTAAATGTTCAGATTCAAGCTATGTTTTTGAGACTATGATTTCAGCTTTGTTGAAAAACAATGTAAGCACTATGCATGTTTTGGGAGTAGTGTCTAGCATCTAGTAGGCATGGGGTTCGAGGTTCCCGTGTCTCATAAACTATGTTCCAATGTATTTATTTATGTGTTTGTGTATATATATATATATATATTTGGACCTCTCAAGAAGTTTCAATTCTTCCCACCCAAGAGGCTCAGCATGATATCAATATCATGATTTAGCGTTCTTTGCCCTCGACGAGGTTTTGGATAGCTCTTCCTACTTCACCTAACAGTCGAGGAATCTAAGATCTTTCATGATTGTTTCCGTTATAATGAGTCTCTTATTATTTCTTATGATTTCAGCTACGCATGTTCATGGTCTATGATATTATATTTTACACTAGATTTTACCCAATGATCAGCTTATGAGCTTTTACTAACAATTTAGCTATGTCAAGTTATATGATTTCTATTTCTAAATCATGTTATTATGTTCGCCATGATAACAACCTTATGATTATTCATATCTCATATACAACTTTTAGCATGCAGTCCTTACTCTCACTATGATCTTTGAAATATATATATGATTTCATCTAACATCTTACTACGCATGTTTTACTTACCTTATATACTCAGTACATTTCAAGTGTTTACCACATACTCTATGCTATATCGTCTCATGAAATAGACTCGGGTGATCTAGCCTGGCCCGCCGATAGCTTGCTCCCCATCTCAGTTTAGTTCATCCCCTGCTTTGGGTAGGTCTTCATCGTCTGAGGACATCTATAAATTTAGAATTATTATGTTAGTTTAGCTTCAAACTTTGAGTTAGCTAGGTCTTGGTCCTATCAACTCATCATATGGTACAAAGTTTTTTAGACATTAGACTAGTATAGTTCGCTGTTGTGATATATCATTTGATATACGCTTTATGATATGCAGTCTTTCACTTATTCTTGTTCATGTTCTTTTATGCTTGATTATGCTTTTAATTCATGCTATGTATGTACCATGCTTTGTTTTGAACCACTCTTTATTCTAGGTTTCGTGTCTCGATCCGGTTCCCAACTCCTGCCAGACACTATATCATAAAATTACATAGCACATAGAAATATGTGATCAGTACTTTGAATGTACTGAGTATGTGAGATGTAAATAAACACAGATATACCAATAACTCATAACTGAACTTAAGTAGCATGCAGAGACCATATCTAAATCGTTAATACAACAAATAGTCCGACATCTATGGGAAAACTATAAGAACCGATATACCGAGTTATGGTCATAAGCATATCCCAACAACTGATAGAATGGATTGACTAAGGACTTAACTATAATGTATTGTGGGAGCCTATAACCGACATATAACCATATGAGCTAGACATGGAGTTTGGATGTATACACCCCATTGAAGAGAGCCCACTCGTATCTTGCAAGGTTATAGTGACTAAGTTGTATGATACTATCTAGGGTCCATTCAAGTTAATAAACTATGGTGGGACACAGTTCTAGGAACCTAAATGTACTAAACCCTGGTCTGCTCGGTGCTATGTACTACTTCCACTGAAAACCTAATTATATGTAGTTGTATTGATAGCTCAAAAACTCGATGTCCTAAGACTAAGTCAGAAAAAATTATTTGGATGTGTTCTGAGACTCTAAGGACCTGAAAGAAACTGTGTTCTAAGACTTTTCAGAGCATCTTTATTTGAAAGTGTCTTTTCAGTCTAAAGAATAATGAATTTGCTGATAAATTGATACTATTGAATATAATTTGAGTACCGATAATATTATCGGGATAGGAAAGCACAATCGTGTGAATGAAACCTTGACATGAATTTCATCTACTAATAGTCATGAAAGCTTAAAGAATCATCAAAATTAAGGAATTCCTAAGCTAACTTAAAACCTTAGCTTCTACCTTTTACGTGGCTAGAAAATTTAATGTTTTTCTGAAAATAATTTGGGCACAAGGGGGAAAGGGAACACTTATTGAAGTCCCAATATACCCAAAGAAGAATCCTAGAGAATTATCTTGGAAATTCTAAGAAGAGATGGATGCCCTTGTTCTTGGCCCGAGAGGAAAACTCGAACTCTACTTACTATTCCTATAAGACTCTGGGAGAATGAGAGGAGAATGTCGACTTAATCCCCTATAGATAGAACCAAATATGACATAGTTAATGAGCTAGGATCTTAGGATTTTATGAAAATTTCCTTGGTAATCATTTCAAAATCTTAATATCCGCATCCAATGGGTCAATCAGTCGTTGGTTATGGCAACGGCTCGTTGGAACTAGTCGTTGTTTCTAGGCCTGGGAAGTCAGTTTTTACTCACCATGATGAAGGGCATATTTACGAACTTCTTAGCCATATTTTGCCCATACTTCACTATATTTTGAGAATAAATTATCTATGTGGCTTGCATGTGTTTAAGTTATATATTTGTGAAAAAGAGCTAATGCGTATGATTAGATTCTTTCAGGGCTAAAAGTGATGGATTTGGGTGTATTTGAGGCTTTTGGATCAAATGTGAAGAAGTTGGAATGAATAATGCAATGATCAATCATGAAGCAATGCACTAGCACCTCTCGCGACCAAAGAGCCGCTGACTTGCAGCCTCACAGGCCATGAGAGGTGCGAGGCACTTGCCTGCCTATGTAACTAGCCACACAATTCGGCACTACTCTGGTGTGATGCCATGCGCGAGGCGCAGCCAATTCTGACGCCCAGCGCAAGCCCTAACCGGTGCCAACATCGGAATCCTACTTCAACTAGAAAAAGGAATTATAAATCCCAAATCAAATCCATGAAGGAACAAAGAAGGCATAAATCTACCATTATAAATACCCTTTATTTTTATATAATGAGATGCACGATTTTAGAGTGAATTTTTGGGAGACAATCTACAACATAGATTTGAGAGTTAGAAATACATTGAGATACTTGTTGAATTGTTCTTCCTAATTTTTACACAATCAAGTGAGTTTCTTCCTATCATTGTTGTAAGTATTAATTTATATTTTTGTCTATGAATGCTATGAATTTACTTATAATAATGAGAGGCTAAAAACTCCACAACAAGGTGGTGGGAACCATGGTGAATTAATGAAGTAGGGTTTGGTACGACGTGGTTCTAAACCGATACTAAACACTTGTATTATCTTCATCTTAAACTTTTTTAATGGTGCGTAACATTAGGAATTGCCCGAACTCTCTACTTGCTTGATCCTAGAGAGGTAGAGATTAGTGAATAGAGAAATTACAAAAACCTTGATTTTATGATCATTGTATTAACTTGAGTTGTGGTCAAAGGGATAGTTAAATTTGGAATATATTGGATAACGAATAGTTTGAAACCGTTCATGAGACATCACTGGTGATTGAGCATAGTCATCCAATAGGGACGAACTAGTCATTTGGATAAACCCTAGTTATTAGTTCTATAAGTAAAGTAATGGGGTAGATCATAAGTGTAAAACCCTAAGTTATGAATCCATGGGAACACTTACCCAATTCAATTGAATTAATTTGGAATCAACATTCAATTTCTCAACAGTATCACTTGTTACTTTTATAGATTCCCCCTTTAGGAGATAATTGAATCATAAGCTTAAATACTAGCGTTCTTCTATCCTTCCATATTCCCCCAGGTTGGTCCCCAACCTCTTAGTTAAGTTATTTATTGACAACGTCGACTTCATACTTTTGTCAGAAAGTGTGAGTTTGAGAGTTATCAAAAAAAGGCATCATTGCCGTGAATAAAATTAGGATTAGAAATTGCTAGTGTTATTTATTTTGTATTTTTACGTTTTTTGTCTTTTTCGACATGTAACAAAGTTACGTGGTGAAACAAGCAGCCAAATTGTTACTATGGTCCCAATAGGTATCTTGATAAAGCTCCAAGTAATCAAGATACCTGCGTCAAAGCCGCGACGTTAAATCTGGAGCGCTTGGGAAGCAACCCACCAAATTTTTTCATCTTTTATGTGTTTGCTAAAGTGTGCAAGTGAGAAGTCATGGTTTTCTACAAAACTGAGTATGAAGATTGAAAACAAGGTGCAAAACCTGACGAAAGCACAGCGTTGTGCAAGCCAAGCAGCACAAGGCTCCGGCGCGCGGTGCAGGAACAAGAACCACATGGCCTAGAAAAATGCATAAGAGAGGCACCCCAGTGACAGCCATGATATTCGTGGAAAATAAGGTAGTGAGCTTCACGAAGCACAATGCAAATGCGCAAAGGAGCGCTCGTCACAAGGGGTTTTTTAAAAAATATTAATGGATAAAATCATAAATTCCATCCAATATAGACACTTTAAAATCCCTAGACCTAAAAATTTCAGTTCATTTAGAAGAGAAACTGCACCACACACCCCGTTTTTCTCAAGAAAACTCTCAAAACTTCATCTCTTCATCAAATTCTCCAACTTTTTTTCACCAAAACTAAAAATATACAAATTTTATTATGAAAACTCCATAAAATGGCACAAAATAAACAAGGAAAGGTGTGGCTTCTTCAAGCCATGGGTCAAAAAGAGAAAGGAAAATTAGTGAAGAGGAGCATGAGGATGTGAGGATGGCACCACAAACATTGAGGAGATATGGGCTCCGTTGGGTCACGGAGCAAGAAGATAAAAAATGGTTTAAAGATAATAAAGAATCCAAGTACTACATGACATGTTCATTGATAGAAAAAGTTTAACATATGTATTTCACATGGTAGATAGATTACTCACCATTGGTCTTGATTTTTGTGTTTGATTCTCTAGGTGATTTAATATGAATATGATGAGGGAATTCTTGCAAATTAGATGCCAAAGGAGAGGTTGAACCAAGTTAAAATCGTGTGGGTCAAATTATCGAGTTTTCACCTATTTCTTTGAATAGATAACTTGGGAGACCTCATGTTACCCACAACCTTTTATTAACATTGTGAAGAAACCCCCGTATAGAGACATTAGACATACTCTATGTGGCCCTAACCTGTTGCAAGGTGGACTCGCCACAAACATTGTGGGTATCATTTCCATATGCTCACTTGAGTAGAGAGGCACGTTTCTGGTTAAAAATTATATGTGCTTGTTTAGTGACCGAAAAACATGTAACCCATGTAAAAAAGAAAAAGAGTGTGTTCTTCTATGCGCTAATGACTGGAATACCAATTAAAAATGTGTTGAAGAGAGCAAGGGTGAAAAAGAGCCAAAACATTGGGTTTTGGGGTCTCTTGACCCAATTTCTATGTGGGCATGATATTGAGGAGGAGAAGGCAGACTACAGACCTGCTTATGATCCTAGGGGATTGATGTGACTAAAATTAAGGAACCTGGATGGTATAAATGGTCCCGTCCTTTTGTCAATGAGCGTGATGTGTTGTGAGTTTATAGCATTTTTCGACACTAAAACTAAGAAAATATCATGCACTAAGGCGTGTTTATATGGATATAAGACACTCTTTTCTTTAATTATAGGACAAATAAGAGTTGAGCAAGAATATGCAAAGAAGCCTAAAAAGTGCGAAAATAAGCTAAAGTCACAATCTCGCATTTGTTACAAGTGATTTGATGGTACGAGCCGCACCGAGAACCTGAAAGCCAGATGGCTAGATTGTGAAGAGTGCAACCTACGACTTTTAGTACGAGTGGTACAACACTGATACAAGCCGTACATGGAGTTATGGAAATATTCAGAAGAATTGCACAAAGGAAGACTCCCCGATACGATAGACAAGCATCGCTCATGGCCGGAAGTATGATTTGTACCATCACACTCGTGATAAAATTTAGAAAAAGTAAGAGTTCTCAGGGTCAAGCCACAGAAGCAATTCACGACTTGTAGGATTCATGTACAAGTCGTACCATGTTCTAAAACTTAGGTCAAATTTCAGCAACCCAAGGACTTGCGGATAGTGGGCTGGGACTCTCATACAACTCGCTATGAGTCGATGATCAATCGTGGTTCAAGCAGGACAATTATTAAATTTACTCCTGTTAGCTTAGGAAAAGGATTCTTATGTTTGTATAAATATTTTTATGCTTTATTTTCATTAGAACTAGTTAGAGAATGTTACAGAATGATAGAGCACATTAGTGAGAAGTAATTTCTAGAGAAAAACATAGAATTCAAGCTTGATTGACTTGTGATCAACCTTTTCTTGATTTACTTCGTGATCTTTGTGAATTGTTCTTTAGTTATTTCGATAATTAAAGAAGTTTTTCTCTCATCTATGATTGTAAGTATTGAATTATGTGTTTAATTATGAATGCATATCACAACCTTAGAACTATGAGAGGCTAAAACCTCATAATTAGGTTGTAAACCATGGTGGATTAATGAGCTTGGAATACACAGAAGTAATTCAAAACCAATGTAAAATGCTTGTATTGTATACCCTTCATGCTTAAACGTTTCTTAACAGTGTACAAAGTTAGGACTTTCCCGAATTGTTTACTTGCTTCGAGCCTAGAGAGGTAGATATTAGAAAGAAATTACAACAAAGTCTTGATCTTGATGATCACTGTATTAACTTGAGTTGTGGTCGCAGGATAGTTATATTTGGAATATCTTAATAATGTAAATTTTGAAACCGATCATGAGACCCGACTCCGTGATTGAGTATAGTCATCTAATGTGGATGAACCACTCAAGCTTGGATGAACCCTAGTTATCAATTCTAAAAGTAAGCATTGGTGTTGATCACGTGTGTATACCCATGGGGAAAACAAACCCTAGTTATCCTTCAACCTTGATTTACTTCATAATTTTAATTTTTTGCTTTAATTATTATTTTTTTAAACCCCCAAATGCAACTAACCAACAAGTTCACTTACTAGTATTAGTATAGAACTTCCATATTCCCTATGGGTTCAACCCCAACCTTTTTGTTGGGTTCTTTATTGACAATATGTGCTCCATACTCAGCAGGAGGTGTGAGTTGAGTGTTATCAAAGTGGCGCCGTTGCTCTAGAATACGACTAAGACCAGATTAATCGCTGTATTTGACTTTGGTAGTTATTTTAATTACATTTTCTTTTTTGTTTGTGATTCCCATAGGCTGTTGCTCGATGGACGCCAAGCCTTAGGAGTAGTGGCAACTATTGATTCCATTTGAACTCGAAATTGAAACGAACACCGCGCATAATGGAAAACTAGGAACAGAGAGATGCCTGTATAGCTGAAGAAGCTAGGAAAGTTAATCTAGCTCGGAAAGCTGCACTTCAGGATGGAGGATGCCAAAGACGAGGTTGTTAACGTATGGTCAACATGGGTGGGGCAACAGAGGTCATAGATTTCAGTTCTTCAATGATGAGACCAGACATTGATGAACTTGGGTCAATCAAGCAATTGTACCACCAACACTGCCTGTTGGGGACAAATTTGACATCATGAGCACCATGATTAAACTGTTAAACATGAAAGGGGTATTCAGTGGTCACATAGCATATGAAGCCAACCCGCACTCCGATGAACATTGCGGAATATGCAAGGCGATAGGTTTCCCGGAGTTAGCTACAAGATGCCAGAAGACTCAGACTTTTCTCCCCTTTCTCTATTAGAGGAAGTTTCACTCTATGATTATCGGAGTTGCCCAACAACTCCATAACCTACTAGAAGAACCCAAGCAAGCCTTTTAGAGAGATTCTTTTCCTCCTCCGTGAGTTGCAACTAAGGAAAAATTTATAATTTCTGGACAACTTAAAACCGAGGAACTTCATGAAACGTGGCGGTTCAAGAAGAAGTTAACAAAATGCCTAAACCATAAAATCTCCAAATGATAGTTTGTTGAAATTTTCTACGCTTATTTAAACAATAGCGCAAAAGCCATAGCGCACACAACGACGAGGAGCATTGATGAGTCACACCTGGGAGCAAGCTACAACTATTCTTGATAAGGTGACTAAAACAAACAGGGCATGTCATACTTGGGGAGGAATGATGCAGCGGCCCTACATATGTTGTTGGTTTGACTGCAGACCAATGTAGGAAGGAAGAAGAACGTGACTAGGAGCTGGCTCATATGGGCATATCGTTGGATTTTCTTAAAAAGCACATCATGGGAGATGGAGCCAAAAAGGTAAACTTAGGTGGGATACAAGGACTGGAGCCAGGGGAAGACCACTTTGATTTTAAAGAGGAGGAAAATTTCCTGGACAGCCAGGTGGCGGGTTTTTGAGTCAACACCCAAGTGTTCGGACAGAAAATTGGCGCCAAGGTTCGGGAAACCAAGATTGGAGCCAATGCAGAGATAAATAAAATAGGAATAGTACAGACAGAAGTAGAGGTCGTGAGCGCAAAGGGGAATGGAGAAGGAATGACGGCTACAGCAATGGCTCTAGGTTGGAGTATATGTGCTTTCCTAATGCACGAGAGGGAAGGATGGACAAGCAGTTGTGAGAGCATGATGGCCGAGATGATGAAAAAGGTGTGAGAACGATCGATGATTAGTTGAAGAAATTTGAGGTGATATATCGAACATGGGCCAGAGAGTGGAATCTCACACAACAACCATCAAGAAAATCGAATAGCGCTGGGGAAACTATCAGCACTGGAACCCTAGATAGAAGGGTGCCCTACCAGCAACACTATCCAAAAACAAAAAAAAAATGATGCCTATTGCTTGGTGGTGATGAATAGGAGTGGTAAGACCACAATTCATCCCCTCTACCGGTTGTAGTTGAGTGGAAGAAAGAGATAGTTGAAGATGATAAAAATGATGCTGATATGGAAGGTGTTGAGAATTAAGTTTCGAGGCCCTATCTAGTGAAAAAGGATCCGAAGTTGAACAAGGTGCAATGCAAATTTACAAGGTTATCCGAGACCACCACTCACCGTTCCCAAAGAATGAAGAAGAATGCGGCGAATGGTATAAGTTTGATAAATTCTATCAATGCTCAAACAATTATCCGTGAACATGTACCATTGGTTGAGGCATTGGAACAATGTCGATATGCAAAATTCATGAAGGACCTGGTGACAAAGAAGAAAGTTCATGAGTTATGAGCCTGTAAATAATGTACACCACTATAGTGCTAGCTACACGTGTCCTAGCCCAGAAGAAGGAAGATCTGGGTGCTTTCCTATACCTTACACCACGGCAAGGTCGAGTTCTCAGCAAGCACTTTATGATCCGGGAGCAAGCTTCAATCCGATGCTATTGGCCGTGTTCAAGAAGTTGGGCTTAGGAGCCCCCACATCAACTACAATGTGGCTACTGATGGCCTACAGAACATTGAAGAAGCAAGTGGGGATCCTGTTTGATATGCTAGTAAACGTTGACAAATTAATATTCCCAGTAGACTTCATGATCTTGGATTGAGAGGTTGATTATGAGGTCGCCATCATCTTAGGGTGACCATTCCTTGCTACTGGGTAGGGCCTTAGTGGATGTGGAGTCTGGCCAACTGAAATTTAGAGTAAATAAAAGAGGTCACTTTCAACATTTGCCGATCAATGCAGCAACCAAGGAGTACAATGTAGTATCAGCAAGAATAGATGATGAATTTGGAGTTCCTTGACGAAGTCTAAGTAGTCAAGAGATACTTGCGTCATGTTGCGATGTTAAATCAGGCAGCTTCTTGGAGGCAACCCAAGTGGTGGCGTGGTGAATTCTGAGTAACCGGGCCACGGTATCGTGCCACGATGTTAAATCCAGTGCTTGTTAGAGGAAACCTAATTGATTTAACTAATGTGGTTAGTGTGTAGGGAAAACAAAAACAGATGGCAACAACCGCTGAAAAATAGGTGATATGATTCTCAGTACAACTCGTGAGAGGGTTGTACGAGTTGTAGCATGAGTCGGGTGAAGAACAGACATGTGCTTCAATGAAGAGTTTCAGGTTACGGTTGGTCCTACGACTTGTAACTCAAGTGTACGGGTCATAGTACTTACTATTCCTGTGAACCATGCAAGCTATGCAAGGCAAAGACCTACGAGTCATAGTAAGGACTGTGGCAACATGGTATTAGTTGTACGATGCACTTATTGGTCTCCAGGTATGTTTTTCAACTCTCTAAACCGCAAGTCCAAGGGACGAGCCGTGGGCCTTCCGCGACTCATGGTACGAGTCAGATAGGTCAAAATCTTTAAATAACCCGACTCGGCCTAGATTTTTAAAATCTGCCTTCACTTATTTAAACTTCAAACCTAAGAAGACCCTTCCACGTGATCAAACCTAAAACATGAACCACAGTCACACCCTCACACCCGTAACTTAAAACCAAAGAACAATCGAGCAATTTCTTGCTCAATCAAGTTCTTCTCAACCCCAATTTCTGACTAGTAGTCAAAGTAAGCAGATAACAAGTAAGTGTATTGCTTTGAATATTGATAAAACCTGTTCTTGATGTAATGGTGCTAAAACCCCTATGATTCATCATTTTTTCTTGAAAAATTGAAAGAGATAATGACCAGGATGTGATAGAACTATGTGCGACTGGGGAAAGATTTTGAAGTAGATGAACTTGTGCATTGGAAGCATTCAAAAGTTGAGTTACGGGTAGTGACTAAAAGGGGAGGAATGAGTTGTTATAGAATGGGCTGAACAACATGCCTACCCCAAAATTGAATAAGACTCCCCTCAGAACCGGACCAAAATCGAGGAAGGGATAGATACCAAAGCCTTCATATGACTCAGGGTTTGATATTACAACTTGTAGGATGGCTCATTGGGACATTTCCAATATAAAATTAGTAGAGGCCATAGGTACGAATTCTAATACGGTTCGTAGTTTTCCACCAGGAGTTGTACTAGGCATTCATACCAAAGGCCGAAAAGGTCAAGTCTAGATGAGAGAGTATGACCCTTTCCTATAACTCGTGGAGTAAACCTACCAGGTTTTTCACGAGTCGTGGAAAATACAAAGAATTTTTCAGTAAATGGGGCATCCTCATATAACTCAAGGGTATGGATCGTACCTTCATGGTACGAGTCATACCGGAGGCTCCTAATGCCGAGCAATAACAGATCCCGCCTAGGGAGAGTTATACTATCCGGTCGAGAGTGCCAGGAGCACAGGAGATTTATGAACAGGGCATTGCTCTTATAGCCAAACAACGTAGGTGGAGCATCCATGAAGAACCGAGGATCCTCACAAACTCACGAATGAAGTAGAGGAGATAAAGAGGATATTCGCCCTATGGCCTTGAATGGATGGCTAGGACTATGGACCAATACACTTGGGAGATAGTCTATGAGTTCTATGCCAACTACCCGGCACCCATGGAGAAGGAGAAAAGGGGGTAGAAAGTGGAAAAGATCAATCTAGACTGGATAGTGTCTTGGTTAGAGGTTGAGAGGTTGACATCTCTGGAGCACACTATATGTAGGACTTATAAGGGTCACAAAGCCATACCTCTCTACATGCCACGCAAGAATATAAGTAGCGGGTGGAGGCATTGAAGCAAATTAAGAAGCTGACTTTGAGGAAAGACAGCAGTGTAATACCCTGGGAAGACCTAAGAATAGACCCGGAGTTGAATATGAAAAGTGCAGAAAATCAGGTAACAAAATCAATCAGAACGGATGACTCAATGACTCGTGGGTGGATACCACAAGTCGTTGAAAGCACATGGAATGGGGGTTTGAGGAAGCAGTGGCAGACAACATATGGTGTAACGATTCTTTGTCAGTAACAACAAGTCGTTGTTACCAGTCGTTGGAAGGACGGGACTTAGACTCGTGGAGGAAACAACGGAGTAGACCTTACCATTCAGAGAAACAATGACCCATTGATTCGAGTCATTGCTTGCAGGTTGAGGTCAGTGCATTCAACGGATGGAGACCATGACTATTGATGCCACCACGAGTCATGGTGAGGCTCATGGAAAAGGAAATCGGATTTAGTCAAGGGGTTGATGATGATCGATTCAATGACCCATGGTTTGAAGTAACTACTGTCCCGGATGAGTCGTGGGAAGGATCTGAGATGTTAGAGGCAGTGGACCTCGACGAATCGATACCACAGTCATGGTTATGTTGCCACGACTTTGGATCGGTCGTTCAATCTGTCCGGATCAGTTTTTAGGGAAATAATTTCAAGGGCATATTCGACTTTTCCACACTTTTAGAACCTAAACTATGTTTGTGTATTTTTTTAGTGTGATAAGATGATTTAAGTCTTTTTTATGCATGCCCTTTCTCATGCAAGAACTTTAGAGAGATTTTTGGGAGATTCAGTTGGTCTTCTTCCCCAAGTTTCCATCAATTTCTTTCAGGGGTATTCAAGGAACTTTTGAGTCAATCCATTTCCAGGTAGTCTAGGGTTTTAAATGGGTGGAATTCTTCCTCACCGATGCCCAATTTTGATTTAAATCACGACCCTCCTATTTAAAGGGGATCAATGATGATAAATGTTATATCTTAGCCGTTGAATTTTTATGCATGATGTTATTGATTTACATATGAGACTATATGCATGTTTTTGGGAGTTGTGTCTAGTACCGAGCAGCCTGATGTTTAAAAGACTATACTGGTGTCTCATAACCACGTGCCACCATGGGTTTCTTTAATGATATAATGTATTGATAATGACACCCTCAGATGATATAACGCCTAATGCACGACGCCTGGAAAGCCGTGGTCGGCTCGCGCACTTTGAGCGGGAGATAGTGGGGCATCATGAAAGTCTCTACCATGATGGTGTCGATCATGACGAGCTCCTCCCATTGTTCCGCATGTTTTATGAATTGATATATTTATGTTGTGGTTCGCTTATGTTTTGATAAAGTTTACTATGATTAATTATAATGAATGATTTATGAATGTTTTAAAAGGTTTCTGAGCCTTATGGGTTTCATCGTAGCTTTTGATGTAAGCATGATGTAATTTCTTATACTATTTATGAGTTTAATTACTTGAAATGTCCATTTTACTTGCATACTAGTTACATTCCACTCCTACTGACCCCGTACCTTCTATGCTGTATTGTTTCATGATACAGTATTCGTATCTCAAGCTCATCCTCATCCTTAGTCTATCTCACTACGCTATCGCCCATTGGTGAGTTCTCATGTTCTGAGGGCCATTTGATAATCTTTCATGTTGAGTATGTTTCAGTGTTGCTCGGGTTGTCAGGGTGTTGTCCCATAAATCCATCTTGTGTATTAAAGTTTTCGGACAAATACGAGTACTCCTAGCTTATGTAAATATTTTTGTATTTCCTGATGCTATGTCATGGTTTCATTTCCGCTATGTCCTTATGATTATCGTTCCTCTTATTTGAATGATATTAGTTGTATGCAAGCACCATGGGTCAACTTGGGGTCCTTCGTCCTTTTGTCCCCTATCTACGATTCGGGTGTATGTTCGGCTCGTGGACAAACTGATATCGTATCCATAGGTTTGAAGTGTCCTAGGTGTCCGAAGACGCTGTTAAGTAGAGTCTTTTCATGGGTCTGAAGTGCGCCACACTTATTCTGAAAAGGCTACTAGACATTTAGGAAATGTCCCCTTCTTTCATGTTCTATGTCGTGCCATGAAAAGCCTTTCCATCCTTCCAATTTGCAATTCATTTGCAGAATTATGTCTCCTAGAAGAATGAATGAAGGAGGAATAGAAATTATGGCCACGGAGATGGCAATGAAAATGGGAATCAGCAAGCTCCCACCGGTTCAGGAGCCCTAGGAGCCAGCTGCCCATGCCTGGAAGTTTCGGGCGGCTATTCGGATGTTAGTGCATTCCTTGACCACTCAGCACGCCAAGCTGTTGCGTAGGTCCCACGTAATGGCAATGCAACACGGCTCCTGGACAGGGAGACTTCTTGAGGATGAACCTCTTGAGTTCACGGGATCAAAGGTGGATGAGGATCCGCAAGATTTCTTAAAGGGATCTTGAAGGTCACTCATGCTTATAGGGTGAAAAATGGGGAGTGTGTGGACTAGCCTCTATCGCCCAAAATAGGTCGCTCATATATGGTACTCGAAATGGAAGGACAGCAGACAGCGGAGCGGGCCCTATCAGCTGGGATGAGTTCCACATGGCCTTCTGGATAGGTTTTTCCCCTCGCAAGATAAGGGAATTGAAAGCAGCTGAGCTTGTTAACCTCAAGAAAGGAAAATGACATTGGCTTGAGTATTCTCTTGAGTTCACCCGGTTGTAAAATAAGCCCCAGAGTTGGTGATGGATCGTGAGGGTGCGGGTGAGCCGGGATTTGTTCTGCTGCTGTGGCCGATTGTTTAGAAAAGATTGTAGGACTTGCTTCACCAGGATATGGAATTTACTTGCATAGTGTTGTACGCCCAGTAGATGGAGGCGGCTCATGCGAGGAAGAGGGAGCCAAAGAGGGCTCTATTTGCATAGTCATGGGTTTTCACATCGAGGTCTCATGCTGGCTACCATCCACAATTTCAGCAGAGGTCACTAGCCCCAGCACCATTATCAGCTAATGTTCCATCTAGACCCAGGGTGTGATCAGAGGAGCAGGGCTTCAGGGTCAAGGGACTGGGAGGGGCACCCAGTTGTAGTATACCTCTCTCAAGTTGCGGGAAGTGTGACAAGAGTCACACTGGGGAGTGCCTGCCCGGTTCAGATGTCTGTTATGTGTGTGGCATATATGGGCACATGCGACGAGCATGCCCACATGCTAGACAGGGTGATGATAGGGGTCGTGAATAGACCACCAGGACAGTAGCAGTCTAACCTGTTTTGCTCCGTAGGGAGCATTGACTAGTGGAGGTGGCGGATAATGCCAAAACCGGGATTCTATGCTCCTTCTTGCCTCGCACCAGGAGCAGGAGACTTCGTCGACATGGTCACTGGTATATTGCGTAGTCTTTCATATTCATGTTTATGCCTTGTTAGATTCGCGGGTTTCTTTTTCTTTCGTGACTCCTTATATTGCTAGTAGCCTTGGAGTTAGTCCCGAGACCTTGTCAATCAAGCATTTCCACCCCGTAGGTGATTCGTCCTAGTTAGATGATATATAGAGAATTCTGAATACGATGTTGCATAAGGTTACTTGTAGCGTTAGCCATGATCACTCTTGCTATTCTTGGCAAGGATTGGTTGTTTTCATGTTATGCTTCAATTAATTAGACCAGTATAGTGGAATTTACTTTTTCGGGAGAGTTAGTGTTGGAGTGGAAGGGTAGTTCGGTGGTACCAGAATGTCAGTTTAATTCCTATCTTATGCTAGGGAAGATGATCTGTAAAGGTTGTATGTACCACTGTTGGGGTGGTTAAGGATTTGGAGTCTCGAGGCCCCGACTATTCGGGCTCGCCTGGTGGTGTGCGAATATCCGAGGTGTTTCTAATGATTTTCCTGATGTTCTTCAAGAGAGAAATCGATTTCAGTATTGATCTATTACCCGATACGCAAACTCTTATCTCTATTCCACTCCTATATGATGGCTCCAACCGAGCTAAAGGAATTGAAGGATTAGTTAACGGATCTGTAGGATAAGGTATTCATTAGAATGAGCCAGTCTCCATGGGGTGCACAATTCTCTTTGTTCGAATGAAGGATGGTTCCTTCACATGCATATCGGTCGCGCTTGAACAAGGTTACCGTAAAGAACAGTACCCTTTACCTATGATCGATGATTTGTTTGACCAGCTTCAGGGTACCAAGCTTCCCAAGATTGATTTTAGGTCCGGGTATCACCATCTCAGAGTTCGGGAGAGTGACATTCGAAGATCAAGCCAGACTCTGTATGGTCACGTAATTTGTTGTTATGTCTTCTGGACTCAACCAATACCCTTCAAATTTTATGGCTTTAATGAATAGGGTGTTCAAGGCATATTTGGATATGTTCGTGATTGTATTCATCGATGACATTCTTATATACTCCCGGAGAAAGGAGGAGCATGCCACTTATTTGAGATTAGTCCGCAAACACTCAAGGATCATCACCGTAGGCAAAGTTTAGAAAGTGTGAATTTTGGCTAAACTCAATAGTATTTCTGGCCATGGTATCAAGTGAAGGCATTAAGGGTAGAGATTCCCATAAGATCGAGGCGGTGAAGAATTGGCCTAAACCAGTGAATCCTTCGTAAATTCGGAGTTTCTTGGGTCTAGCTAACTACTATCGAAGATTTGCTAAGGGTTTCTCATCTATTGTATCCCCACCTACCAGGTTGAGTCAGAAAAGGTGGAAGTTCCAATAGTCGGATGCTTGTGATCACGGAAATAATATAGGTCTCGGATACGCTTTACAACTTAAATTAGTCGTGTTGTCTAAGCTATTTGATACATTTTCATGTGATTTTATATAAAAGTGAAGATATAAAGCAATCCAACATGATTAGCCTTTCTTTTGTAGGTTTTTGATGACTTTTGAGGAGCTAATTCATGAGTTGGTGAAGTAGGGCTTGGAGACGGAATAAACACGCTAACGTCGGCGAGGAGGAGGCTCAAACAGCCTACTCCGCGCGCCGGTAACGTGCCACGGCAGTGCTGCCCAAGACAGCCCCTCGCCGCTGCTGGGCAACGTACACGGCAGGGTGGCTCCGCGACTCAAGCTTGTGCAACGCAGCTGCCCCAGCAGCGTGCCACGCTGCCAACGCGGCAGGGTGCTGCCGTCGATTTTCGGGCGATTTCCAGAAGGCCTCCGTTTGGGCCGTGTCACTGAGGCAATGTTCGCGTTGCACTCCGTGACACGTTGCTTGTTATTCCGGGACAAATTTCTATTATTATAAATAGCACACTTAGGTTTATTTTTACATATTCTGGACTTGGTGAGCAAGAACGTGGGTTACGTGCAGTTTTGAGGACGAAAATTTAGGGTTTTCTATCCCTTTCTTCTTCCTTCTTTCAATTGTTTGCATGATTTCCATTCATTTAATGATGTTCAATCCACAAATGAGTACACTCCCTTCTTGTTGGGAGGTTATGAACTACGCTGAAATGTAATTATTGATTATCTGGTTTTTTCATCTTTTCTTCTATGGTTGTTCTATTTAATTCTTTGTTCTTACTACGTTAATATCCGGCCAATGTTAACAACTAAAAAGTCCGGCTTCACCCGAGAGGGCAAGAAACTGGAAAGTTGTGAATTAATAGGATATGATCTGTTCTTGGTTTGGGAAAATTGGGAATTGATTTACCTTCAGGATAGGAATATACCTGAAAGCTTTCCATTAGTCAAGTGTGGAATCAGTTTCATATGGCTAGAATTGATGAATTTCTTCTTATCACGTAAAATGTAGGCGGAAGGTTCATGATTCTTAAGTTAAGCAATACGAGAGTTTTAATCCATGGGGCATAAGTTCCGACTAGCAACCGAGGAAAGATAAACTAGGTAGATTGATAATTAGTTTCTTTACATGATTGTTGTAGCCTCAGCATGCTCTCCTTCATAGTTCGACTAATCAGAGCAAATATTTTACTTAGTATAAAAATATTTTTATTTTAGAATTTTGAAGTTAGGAATTTTCTTTTATTATAACAATATTTCATTATTATGGTTTTAGTAAATTAACACTTGAAAGGTTTCACCCCGGTAGTCCAGTCCCTGTGGGTTAGACATTCGGTTCTTAAAAGAGCCACTATATTACTTGCACGAATTCGTACACTTGCGTGCTCATCAAGTTTTTGGCATCGTTGCTCTGGGACTCGGCAATTGGTAAAAATTTTCTTAAGTGTTAATTAACGAATTTTATACAAGCGTTGACAACGTGTTCTTGATTTTTTTTTTTTCAATATTCATGTTTGTTTCGGATACCCTTCTAACATGACATCTTGGAACACAAATGGTTTAAATGGTGAATACTCATATTTTGACGAACCTTTCCTGAGTTTCGGAGGACACCAATGGTGGAAACATTGTAACACATGCAGCAAGGGGAAATGGTCAAGATGGCCATTGGGATGGCTGTCCGAAGGCATATTCCCTTCCCGAGCCCCTATTATGATCCTTCTGTTGCTTTTACTGAATATAGGCAGGATGAAAATGAGGACTTGGGACGCCAAGACCGATTAGAAGACATGCTGAACAACTCCTGAGCAATCGTAAGCGATGAAGGAGACAATGGCAACATTGAGAAGTCAGGAAGAGGAGAATGCAGAGACTCTAAAAAGGATGAGCACTAAATTCACGGATATGATTGCGGAGGCTGAAGCTTGTGATCAATTGCAGGTGATAGTTGTAGGCGATAACCGGGAGGAATTACAAGAGGAAGATGAGGGTGAATTTGTGATGGAGCCCGACATTTAGAACCTCTTGAGTGTCCTCGTGATGAGCTCATACTTATAGAAAATTCGTTCAGGGGAGAAGAGATAGAGTATACCCCATTTGGCACTACTGGAGAGATAGATGTTACGTGAGAAGAGGTATACAAGTAAGGAGGTCAATTACAGTGCAGTTTCAGAATCAAGGTGCATTGGACCCCACTCGAAGCATTTTTCTACGTTGAGTTTGGTTGACGACATAGAAATGGAGTCTTCCAAGCTTATAGAGAAATGTCAAAGAGGAGACCAAGTCCCATATTCTGAAATTTGTTGATTCCAATAGAAAACGACTTCACTTACTTAAGGACCAATAAACGTCAAAGGCGCAATATTCTACCGTTGGTCCCGATAATTTCTCACCACCACCGTGAGCATAAGAGAAAATTAGGAGAAAAATTAGGTGAGATTCATATCCTCAAGGTGGAGGAAAAATGGTGAAATGTCGTCGTGCCGCGACGTAAAATTAGGCGCTGCTTGGGAGGTAACCTGGCAGCCACGGGTAAATTTTTAATTTTTGCATTTTACCGATTTTATTTATTTTTCATCTTTGTTGTTTTGGTGGAAAGTTAAGCACAGATGGAGGGGAAGTCTGAGTACCCTTTGAGGAGGAAGCTAACAAGCATGGAAGAGAAAAAGTGTGGGGTCGAACACCCACTCAAGGTAAAGTGGAAGGAAACTATGTCGCTCGCTAGGCCTAAAGGCCTGTGGAGTATTTCTCACCCTCTTTTAAATGCTAACTTGATGCTATGAGGACATAGCATGATTCAGTGTGGGTGAGGAAATTTAAGGGAAATTTCAAAAATTTCAAAAATTTTCCGCAAGCTTTAACAAATTGTAGGTGAATGTAATGCTTGTGTGAAAAGATTGGAGAAAGTGGAAAAAATTTTGTGAGTCAAGCATGAATTATCACCTGTTGGTTTTTCTTTCGGTTCTTTTCCGACGGGGGTTTTGAACCGAAAAATAAAATTTTTTTTATTTTTTATTTTTATTTGTCTGTATATAATGTTTTAGCTGTAGTTAGGGACTGTTTCCGACGATAGATGGATGACGACTGCCTTGAGGAAAATTAGTCAAATGTGTTTTGGTTTTTGAACCATAGCTAATTGATGCTTGATATTCTTATTATGTGCTATATATGATTGTAAGATGCAAGTATATGTAGGGTTGAAGCATGCAAGTGTATAACTTTGTTTGAAACACTTAGGCTCTGGAATTTGACTCAATATGATTGAAGCTTAATTTTGAATTCTTGTGATTAGCTGAGTAAGAGTCTGCTGAATGTGTCTTGAAGTGAGCATGTGCCATGAGTGTAAGGTTTTTAAGTATTCTGTGCTATTATGGATTGTCTAGAACTTGCCTGGTGTGATTTATAAACGAAATAAAGGATGTAAACTGTAGGAGATGATTTAGGCATTTCTTTGAATGAACCTAATATTTATCCCTCGTTTTACCTACCTTGAAATATTAATCCTAGTCAGCCCCATTGAGCCTAGCCTATTCTTTTGAGAGCTGCAATATAAGCTTAATCCTTTTATTTCATTAGCCTTGAATTTGATCCAAAGCTCCTAAGCGCTTAAAGAAGAAAATCTGAAAGAGGAAAGGAGTGAGAAGAATGAAAAGAAAGGAAAAGTGGAAGTTGTAAAAAGTGAGAAAGGTCAAAGGTGCACTTGGGTAAAAATGGCTGATTATTAGTAAGGAGTAAGAAGACAATGACTGAAAAATAATTTATACAACTCCTTACTAATGAGCTAAAAGTGCCTGAGAGAAATGGGGAGCAAAAGAGGAAAAAGAAAACTACCAAGGATAAAAAGGTGAAGTAAGGGAAGGGAAGTTCGCAATGAGGGCGTGATGTATTGAAAGCTTAGGGAAGATAGTCACTATTACTGATCACAATAGTACCTACCTACACCTGAGTACATTACAACCTAAAAGTCCTACTTGATCTTACATTCGTACATCCTCAAATTAGTGGAGTACAACACTAAGGGCAGCTTTATGGGTCATTACATGGTGCATGTGAATTCTTTTTGTGAGAGTGAGTGAAATTTTATTTATGTACCCACACATGTTGGATATAAAAAGTGTTTTTGCGTGTGAAATTGGGTAACTCTCTTTCCGTGAGGGCACATGTTTAATGAAAGATATAGTTCATGTGGGATCTCTTAATCAGTTGATTTGCATGAGTTTGCTAAAATTGAGAGTCGATTATTGAGGTTAAGAAGTCTTAACATAGTTGTATTTCATTTCATTGATCAAAGCGTGCATGCCTTATTTTTAGCTTGTATCTTAAATAATCAATACAATGCAATTTGAATTAATTTGCTAGATTATTTAGGTGTAAGTCTTTATTTACATATGAGATAAAAGGTTGTTCGAGGACGAACAAGGCTTTAAGTGTGGGGTTGCATCACGGAAATAATATAGGTCCCGTGATACGCTTTACAACTTAAATTAGTCGTGTTGTCTAAGCTATTTGATACATTTTCATGTGATTTTATATAAAAGTGAAGATATGTGCTAACCAACATGATTAGCCTTTTTGTTTTGTAGGTTTTTGATGACTTTTGAGGAGATAATTCATGAGGTGAAGTAGGGCTTGGAGACGGAATAAACACGCTAACGTCGGCGAGGAGGAGGCTCCAAAACAGCCCACCTGCGAGTCGGCAACGCAAGCCACGGCAGCAGGCTTCCTGAAGACAGCCCCCGCCGTGTTGGCAACGCAAGCCACGGCAGGGTGGCTCCGCACTGCTTGTGCAACACACTGCCCCAGCAGCGTGCCACGCTGCCAACGCGGCAGGGTGCTGCCGGGGCCGATTTTCGGGGCGATTTCCAGAAGGCCTCCGCGTTTGGGCCGTGTCACGGAGGCAATGCCTTGCACTGCGACACGCGTTGCTTGTTATTCCGTGACAAATTCCTATTATTATAAATAGCAACACTTAGGTTGAGCTTTACATACCCTGACTTGGTGGAGCAAGAACGTGGTTATGCAGTTTTGAGGACGAAAATTCTTAGGTTTTCTCTATCCCTTTCTTCTCTCCTTTCAATTGTTTGCATGATTTCCATTCATTTAATGATGTTCAATCCACAAATGAGTGGCTAATTCCCCTCCTTGCTGAGGTTATGAACTATTGTACAAAATGTAAATTGGCTGATTATTTGGCTGTTTCATCTTTTCTTCTATGGTTATCTATTTACTTCTTATTCTTACTACGTTAATATCTGACCAATGTTAATGTACATCTGAAAAGTCCGGTTTCACCCGAGAGGGCAAGAAACTGAAAGTTGTGAATTAATAGGATATGATCTTTTCTGGTTTGGGAAAATGGGAATTGATTTACCTTCAGGATAGGAATATACCTGAGTCGTACAGTCAAGTGTGGAATCGATTTCTGTATGGCTAGAACATAATTTCTTCTTATCACAGAAATGTAGGTGGAAGGTTCATGATTCTTAAGTTAAGAATACTGAGTTTTAATCCATAGGCATAAGTTCCGACTAGCAACCGGAGGAAAGATAAACCAGGTAGATTGATAATTAGTTTCTTTACATGTTCGTTGTGTTTCAAAGATGCTCACATTCATAGTTCAGACTAACTATATAAATATTTACTTTAGTATAAAAGTAGTTTCCAAAATATAAAACTCTTCTTTACACCTGTCTTCATTATTATAGTTTTAGTAAATTAATACTTGAAAAGGTTTCACCCCGTAGTCCAAATTCATGTGGGTTCGACATTCCAGTTCTTAAAAAGAGCCACTATATTACTTGCACGACCCGTACACTTGCGTGCTCACGCCTCAGAGAAAAGCTTCCAAGAGTTGAAGACCCGACTAAATTCAGCACTAGTGTTAACTTTACCTCGATGGCACGAATGGCTTTGTAGTGTATTGTGATGCTTTGAGACTGGACTGATGTGTGTTGATGTGGCATGGGAAGGTAATAGCATATGCCTTCGAGACACGGAAAGTTCATGTGAAAAGAATTACCCGACCCATGATCTTGAGTTGGCCGCGGGTGGTGTTTGCATTAAAGATATGGCGGCATTACTTGTATGGGGTCCACAAGGATATATTTACGGATCACCAGAGCTTGCAATATGTGTTCACAATGAAAGATCTAAATCTTCGGCAAAGGAGGTGGTTGGATTTACTAAAGGACTATGACATGAGTGTCCTCTACCACCCAGTAAGGCTAATGTGGTTGCAGATGCACTTAGTAGGCTCTCTATGGAAAGCGTGTCCTATAAGGATGAGGGAAGGAAGGAGTTGGTAAAGATGTCCACCGACTTGCAAGACTGGGTTTAGACTGATCGACTCGATCGATGGCGGCATTGTTGTGCGTAATGGGGAAGAATCGCCCCGGTTCTGACGTCAAGTCTAAGCAAGATGAGGATCCAATTTTGAGGAAGCTGAAGGAGGCGGTGCAGAGTCAAAGGTGGGAGGCTTTCTCCTAAGGAGGAGATGTTGTGCTACGATACCGTGTCATCTATGAGTCCCGTGATGTTGATGATTTGAGAGTTTGGATATTACATGAGGCACATGGTACCAGATATTCTATTCATCCAGGATCCACGAAGATTTATCGGGACTCGCAGGAAATCTACCGGTGGAGCAGGCGAAAGGATATCGCAGAGTTTGTAGCCAAATGTCGAAATTGTCGCCAAGTGAAGGCTGAGCGCCAAAGGCCGGGAGGCGTACTTAAGAATATTAGCATCCCCACTTGGAAGTGGGAAGAAATTAACTTGGATTTCATTACAGGTCTACCTTGCAATTGCCGTCAATACGACTCCATTTGGGTGGTGGTTGACAAGTTAACCAACGCTGCACATTTTCTACTGGTCAAGACCACGGATTCAGCGGGTGATTATGCTAAGTTGCATATTCGGGAATTGTTTCGACTTCATGGAGTGCCTTTGTCTATTAGTTTATACCGAGTTACTCAGCACACCTCACCTCTAGCGTTCTTTTTCAAAAGTACTTGGACGGATGTTAAGCTTAGTACAACCTTCCATCCGCAAACAAACACGGTCAAGCGTAAAACCCTTCAAACCCTTAAGGATATGTTGAGGGAATGTGTTATTGATTTCCAAGGTAGTTGGGATGATCATTTGCCCTTGATCGACTTTGCCTATAATATTGTTACCACTCTAGTATCCAAATGGCACTGCTCGAGGCTCTTTATGGGCGAAGGTGTATGTCTCCCAGTTGGATGGTTTGAGGTTGGTGAGGCAGCTATGATAGGAATCTCGCATTCGTTTCACAAGGCGATGGTAAAGGTTCAATAGATAAAGGATCGCTAAAAAACCACCAAAGTCATCAAAAATCGTATGTTGATGGGAGAAGAGATTTGGAGTTTCACGTGACGACTGGGTATTTCAAAAGTATCTCCTATGAAGGGAGTCATGAGGTTTGGGAAAAGGGAAATCCCGCCTCCCGCTATGTGGGTCTTTACCGGGTTGAGAGAAGAGTTGGTTGATCTGGGGCATATTTATATGCCCAAGTGATACCAAATGCATCGTTTTTCCTTGTTTATCCAACAATGTTTGTACATTGTCATGTAAATTGTAGGAATTGATTTATACTACCCAACATGATATTGTTTTGGCAGAAAACGTACTTTTTAGGGAGCTAAGATGCATGTAGGGAGGAATTGGAGATGGACTCGAAGCGAGCAAGGAATTCGCCAAGAGAAGCAAGAAATAAGAGGCTCCATGATGGAGCCGTGACACGCTTCCATCGCGGATGCACTCTGTCCGGGAGATTTAATTTCAAGGATTTGAGAGGGTCCGCGATCGCCGTGCACGTTGGACCTAATTATATGGATCTTGACATTCCAGTGAAGGTGCGCGTTTGCACCGTGGCACGCTGTACACGCTCCGCGTTGCATGCCGTGCCACGTTGGGGACAATGACCGACGGCCAAATTCCGCAGAGCCTCGCCAAGCTTGCACCGTGTCACGGGAGGCAAGCTGCTCGCGATACCGCCGTGACACGTTGCTTGTTATTCCGGGAAAATTTTCCAGTATAAATAGAACACTTAGGTTCACTTTAATTATTCTGACGTGGTGGAGCAAGAACGTGGGTTACGTGCGCTGAGAGGACTAAATCTTGATGCGCCCGCAAGTGTACGGGTTGTGCCAAGTAATATAGTGGGCCCTTAAGAACCGGAATGTCGAACCTATAGGACTAGAAGGACTACAGGGTAAAACCTTCTCGAGTGTTAATTTACTGTAACTATAATAATGAGGACAACAGTGTAAAGAAAAGTTTTTATATTTTGTAAGCTATATTTTATACTAAAGTAGAATAATTACACAAGTGAGTCTCGAACTATGAATGTGAGCATGCTGAGGCTAAAACGAACATGAAAGAAATTAAATATCGATATACATGGTTTATCTTTTCTCCGGTTGCTAGTCAGAACTTATGCCTATGGATAAAACTCTCGTATTTAACCCAACTTAAGAATCATGAACCTTCCACCTACATTTCTGTGATAATAAGAAATTCATGTCCTAGCCATACAAAACCGATTCCACACTTGACTAATACGACTTTCAGGTATATTTCTTTATCCTGAAGGTAAATCAATTTCAATTTTCCCAAATCCAAGAAAAGATCATATCCTATTAATTACAACTTTCCAGTTTCTGTCTCTCTCGGGTGAAACCGTGATTTTTGGATTTACATTAATATTGGCCGATATTAATGCAGTAAGAACAAGAATTAAATAGAACAACCATAGAAGAAAAGATGAAACAACCAGATAATCAACAATTATATTTCAATACAATGGTTCATAACCTCAGCAAGAAAGGATTAGCCAATTATCAGGATTGAAACATCGTTGAACAGGTAAATCATGCAACAATTGAAGGAAAGAAGAAAGGATAGACAAACCCTAAGAATTTTCGTCCTCTCAACTGCCTGTAACCCACGTTCTTGCTCCACCAAGTCAGAATAATTAAAAATGAACCTAAGTGTTCTATTTATACTAGGGATAATTTTTCCCCGGAATAACAAGCAACGTGTCACGGAGTGCACGCGGAGAACCGCTCCGTGACACGGTGCAAATGCGGAGGCTCTCTGGAATTTGGCCGCCCAGATAATTGCTCCCAACGTGGCACGGCATGCAACGCTGAGCATGCCCAGTTGCCATGGTGCAAACGCCGACTCTCAATCGAATGTCAAGATCCGGGAAATTAATTCCAAACGTGCCACGGCTCGATCGCGGACCTTCTCTGGAATTTCTTGAATTTATATCTCCCGGACAGAATGCATCCGCGATGGCAGCGTGTCACGGCTCCATCGCGGAGCCCTTAAATTCCTAGCTTCTCCACTGCCTTCCTGCTCGTTCCCCAGTCCATTCGATTTCTCCCAACGTGCATTTTAACTCCATAAAAAGTATGTTTTTCCTGCAAAACAACGCTAATCATGTTGGTTAGTATAAATTCACACTTCCCTACAATTTACATGCGAATGTACACACATTGTTGGATAAACAAGACAAAAGTTTACGCATTTGAGGATCAATTGGGCATATAAATATGCCCCAGACTCACCCCACACTTAAAATCCTGTTCGTCCTCGAACAATACTCCTACACCTCATGAAATTGATATCCCATCATGGCTACTTTGGCTCGACAATCTGAGCTACGGTTATACCGATTATTTTCATAACAAATCATCAAGAAAACATGCATAGTATCATCATTACAATGACATTTAACAAATCAAGACCTCCTAGACTCAAGAATCGACTCTCGATATTGGCAACCTCATGCAAATTAGCTGACCAAGATATCCGACACGAATTTCATTCTTTCATCAAGCATGCGCCCTCACATCACAAGAGAATTTCCCCCTATTTTAAATTACATGAACTCCAAATCATTTCATGCAGGGGTATGTACACACAATTTCACTCTCTCTCCCAAAAGAATTCACATGCATCGTGTCATGACCATAGGCTTGCCTCTAGTGTATTACTCCACTAATATAAGGACGTGATGTAAGATCACGTAGACTTAACGGGCTGTAATGTCAGCCTATGGAACTAGTATATACTGGGCTAACCAATAATAGCAACTAGCATCCTTAAGCGCTTTTTCCATACATCCCATCACATTCTAGACATAATTTCTTCCTTCCTCCTCCCTTTCTTCTTGAAGTCTTTCTTTATTTTTTGTCGCCCACTTCTTTAACACACCACGCTAAACAAAAGATAAGTTATAACTTTATTTCCAAATCTGGCAAGTACACCTTGACTCTTTTTCTTTCTTCTCATCACTTTTCTTTTCCTCTTTCTTTTCTTTCATCGTTTCACCTTTACACTGTGAGAAAATTATAAATTTTCTTGAGCTCTTAAGAGCTTCGGATTTGGTTTACGGACAATTAAAAGAAGGGTTAAACTTGGTTTACGCCTCTTTTCGACAAAAAAAAGAAAAAATATAGGCTAAAGGCTCAATGGGCTAACTAGGATTTAATCTTCAAGGTGGATATGAAAAGGGAAAACAAGAAAACTTTTGGTTAAACAAAGAAACGCCTACCATCCTTTCCCTACACTACACTTCCTTCATTTCATTTCGTACACATAACAGGCAAGTTCTAGACACTTCACAATAGCATGGAATAACCAAACCTCACTATACTCTCAATGCACATGCTCAACTCAAGACATCTTCACAGACTCTTTAATCAGCTAATTACAGAATTCAAAATTAAGCCTCAATCACACCGAATCGAATTCTATGGCCTAAGTGTCTCACATATATACAAAAATTTGCATGCTTTCTAACGAATCATCTTTGCAGTATAAATATCATGTACAACACGCAACCAGGATTTCGTAGCCATAGCGTAGCAACATGCATGGGATACAACCAAACAAACCAAAAATGGAAAATAAAACTACTCCTATCGACTGCATATCCCTTAAGACGGTCGTCATCCATCCATCATAGGGAACGGTCACTATTTAATAATTTCGGTTCAATGGGACTCCTTCTCGACAAAAGAACGAAAACAAACTCCGAGAAACCCAATAATAAAATAGTTAACAAAAAATTTTAAAAACTTAAAAATATCGATAATTTCGACAAAAACTATTTACACAATGGATAACAGCATTCAACAGCACACACAACTTCACAAACAAGAAATATTTACAATACGAACATACACACAAAAACAAGGTCACAATATTTTCAAACACAGCAACAAAACATGCGATTATATACAAAACAAGACAAAATCAGCACCACCTAACTACTCCCCACCCCACACACTTAAAATCGAACACTGTCCCCAGTGTTCATACAATCACAAAACAGAAAGGTGGGTGGTGAAACTCCTGATCAATCAAAGAGCTTCCACTTCTTCATCAGGTGTTGCCGCCCCATGTCTGAATCTCCCCCCGGCCGTCCTCCTCCGACTCAAGGTCGGAATCCTCGCGACGTGCCCCTCGGCGGGGGACATCATCATCCACGGCTCCACAAAAGGCCCACACGACATAGTGCCTAGCGTTTTCTCCAAAGGGTAATCTAAGTCGAACTGCCACAGCTCATCCTCCCGCCGGCCTCCCGCCTGCGTTAGCCGGAGCATCTCGCATCCCGAAAATGCGGGTCATATACGGTCATCCCGAGCATGTCGCTCGGCGAATGTGAGAACTGGCCCGTGAGTGGTGTCGGGTGCCTTAGTCTTTGTGACATCTATGGCACGCGCCCATCTGCAGGGATGTGAAGTCTAGGGCCTCTTCCTCTACCTCCAGGCCCCCTCGTAGCGTAGTCAGCACCCGCCAAACCCGGCATTCGTGATGATGCAACCGGAGTTTCCTTCATGGCGGATATGATCACTGCCCTACATTTATCTCCATCCCTTTCATTAGGGCATACACCAGGCATATTAATGATCTCGGGTCACATCCGTCATGTGCAACCCCCGGAATCAAATAGAGCAAATAATTTTAGCCATATCCTCGCTTCCCTGTTCATCCGTGAGTAGGGCAAAGGTCTCGATGGCAGCCCCTCTCCTTATGCCTGCTCCAGCGTGCCGTCGACCGGGCTCACACAATGTGCGTCTGATATCCGCATAAGGTGGAGTGATATTCAGCTGGTGCGTAGTACGTGGGCATCAGTGTTCTCATGGCATTAAGGTGGTGAGGCTCAAGTGTGACAATCGGCCCTATCTTGATGGTGTGACTACAGAGCGTCGGGTTCCAATTGGCATAGAACTCCTGAAGTGCAGATTGCACTCCTGGGCTCGTAAAAAATGAAGCGCAGCCCGGCAGTGTCAGTCCGGTGTACCATGCGGGGGAACCTTGTGCCGTGGGTCCCTTGCAATATGCTCTTCAGTGGAAATATTTGTTCTCCTTGTGCTTCGTATACCACTTCTTCCTTCCTCGTCACCCATATGGTTCCATATTGGCGGCGTTGGCCGCGCTGAACTGCTGGTGCTGCTGGGACTGCTGCTCCCAGTCTCAAACCGCTTCCGCGCTCGATGTAGATGCGCCTACCTGTCCCGCCCGTTGCCATTGTTCCCGTCAAAGAAAGCAGACGGGGCCTCAATGTCGTGGTCAATTTAAAATTAGCTACGACTAAGGTTGGGTTAGACTCGGCCACCCCACATTTAGCCTTCAGCCATCATTTAGCATTTTGGCATAATAATATTTATTTCTACTTACAAAAATAAGAAAAAACTAGAACAACTAAAAACACAAACAATATTGACTCGTGCATTCACGCCGTAATTCGACGGTATAACCTCTATGTACTACTCAGACTTCGTACAGCTAATCCCAACATTACCATCGATAACATTTCATCACATAGCACTTGGCACAAAGACGAAAAAATTTATCAACTCAACCTAAGCAATTTCCCAATTTCTATGTAATTCGATAATTTCACGCAATTCAACCAATTTGTTCCCCCAAAAATTCATCGCTTACTTTAGCATTATAATGTTAAGAACAACGCAATTCACCTCACCCAACAATTTTTCACATTTCAAACTAATTCAACCTCTTCCTATTCACATTCCAACCCTAGCTAACACTTTCTCGCAAAATTAATCCAACATGTATTATCGTTCATATAATCACAACGATACCACGAACAACAATCAACAATAACTTAAATGAATTTAAGCTCAATTTATACTTAGGCAAGGTTTACTTCACTCTCATGCTCCAAATCGAAAAAAATTCGACAAGAATTGAGATGAAGTTCGAGAACATACCTTAAATTCGATGATATGAAGAAAAGTTGAAGAAAACTCGTCCCTAGGGCCGTGCCACGTTGAGGGAAGGGGGAAATTTTTGGTGTTTGTCGCGGAGGGGGATGGGAAATGGGAAGAAATGAGGTAATTTTTGGTGTTAAAAGGGTATTTTTCATAGCTGGTCGCCCTAAGTGATTCCTGTGACCCGACGCGAATTACACTCAACGTGTCCCGGTGGGTAACGCGGAGCATCACCTCCGTGACACGGAGCCATCGCGCATGCATTCTGGAATTTGTAAAATTCCAGATTTTGCCTTCAACGTGTCACGGAGGGTAACGCGGAGGCCTCCGTGACACGAGCCATCGCTGTGCTCACTGCTTTTGCCACTTTTTTTTTATAAATATTTTCATACCTAGTTTTTCTCCTTTGCACTCTTTTGCATTTTTTTCCTCCGATCAACCTGTAGTATATCTTACAACAAGAAATCGGTTAGAATTCCAAGGCTTGATGAACACAATATTTTATTTTTTATATTTACACACCAATGCATACATATATATATATATATTTTTTTCTTTTTCTTTATGTACACTATAAACAACACCACAGTTGCCTTGTGCAGCGTCTGGTTTACCGCCTCGGCTCGATAGCCGCTTGGCCATCTGCCCCTAGGTGATCTGATTTGTTTAACACGTTCTTCACCCTCTCTCGCCAAGCTTACCTTTGTCGGGGGTTTCCCACACTCTCGAGATTAGCCCTGATGAACAGTTGCTCAAGCACATTGATGACCAGGAGAGTCTCTCGTACAGGCCGGGAGCTTGGTGGTTTTGTATTGTCGAACACTCACCTTGTCGTGTGTCATAGATATCGCCCCCGCAGCCTACATTCATTATCGCCTGTTACACAGGTGCCTCTCACAAATGATCTTTCAGCGTTCGGTTAAAATCCAGCACAACAAAAATCTTACCGGAAGAGCGAACAAAGACGCCTTCCACACAATACTTGGAAGCTCCAATAAGGAGATCATGAAGCTGCAAGACCACGCCTGTGGCCTAGACTTCCTAGCCTCAACTTCTGAATACCGAGGTCGGCACAAGCCAATGTTTTCCCAAATCACATAATTCATGAGCTGGATTTTTGCCCGATTGGTATTTGAAGGTTCAGAGCCTCAGCCTGTGGTAATCAGTTAGACTGAAGCTGATCGCGGTATTACTGTAGTTCTGTTACCACAGCCTTCTTATGTACTTTGTGTAGCTTAGGGCACTCCTGCAAAGATTAACAAGAGGTAGCACGTGTACTAGCTTAGCATCTCCATTTAAGAAACACGTCTCCTTCCTGTGCTTAATGTTGGGGTGGAGGTCTTCTCAAAGATCTCCAGGCTTTCCCCCTCCTCATCATTTGTGCCCTTCTCTGCTTTCTACTGACTGAAGAGGGAATGCGCCACCACTCTCAACTGCAAACCACTTCCTTCGTGTCACAGATATTACCTGCTTAGGTTGTAATGCTGGAGCTTCTAGGCTCAGCCTGAAGAAATCGCCAGTTCCTGCTCAGCTGCCTAGAAGGCTGATACTTGACGCCGGCTGCCACATAATCAGCCTGCAATTGAGCTTGGCTAGCATCAACGGTCTGAACACTGGTCGCGTGATGGAGAGGGGCATTTGCCTTATACCGTGCCTCGATAGTCTGCAGGGGTTCTCCTGATGCCAGCATACCTCTAGACTCATACTTCTGCCCTCGATGGTTGTTGCCACTTGGCCCAGAATTGGGTGAGCCCAGTTGTATGTTCCCATTACCGTTGGTGATTAGCCTGTACACACAAAGTTCGTCGGTGCCTGATTTAGCCCACAACACCAACCGGCGTTCATAGCCAAGATACACAGCCACGCTTATCGCATATCAGCTTGAGATCGACTCGGCGTTGTGCCGAAGTGGGTGTTTAGCTGATTCTGCAGCAAGAGATTTGCAGGCTGAGAGCCAAACCATCCACTACCTAAGGTTGAAGAGTCCCCGCACTCGATTTCGCGAAATAGCCGATTGCCAGTATAGCCTCATAAGTCTTGATCAAAAGCTTGTCCCCCAGTTGAGCTGAATTCAGCAAGATTTGTGTAAAACCTCAATAAAAGTGTGCACAGCACATCATTGATTGATGGTGATGAGATTACCCCGCAACAGCGATTTGAATTCCTGCTGATATAGATTCTTCTCTTGTTTGAAACTTAGAATTGAACTTCAAGCCTTGTTAAATTTACCGGAAGGAAAGAATCGGATCAAGAACTTGCAAGATCATCTCATGTTATGGACAGTGGCTTGAAAACCATTTTACTGTGTGCAGTGGGAATAAGGTAAGCTCCACATACTGCTGACACGCTGGGCTGTGGTAACACCCAGCTCAGTAGTTGTTAGGGATCTCTTTCGTGGGAGACCTGTGGACCTGCCTGCTTGTGTGTGGCACATGCTTGCCGGCCTGCTCAAAGCTTGTGATGCTGATGACATTACTAGCATAGATTGCCACATCGCCGAACCGGCCTACTGGCACTAATACGCCTAAGTGGTGATTTGTGGTTACCCATAATGATGGTCTGGAGCACCGTAATTTTTCAGATTTCTTCGTTGGCGATGGAATTGGCCTTTCCGGCTCTAAGGATGGGATCCACCAGTTTTAGTCGCTAAGTCATACTGACAGAGTTATCTGCAAATACAGGCTAAGACCGTTGTCAACAATAAAATATAAGACAAATCAACACTTAAGAAAATTAAATTTTCACCACCTGTTAGCCCGGCAACGGCGCCAAAACTTGATGCGCCCGCAAGTGTACGGGTTGTATTATAATATAGTGGCCCTTTAAGAACCGGAATGCCGAATTTCCAGGGATTGACCACAGGGTAAACCTTCGAGTAGCACTTTACCGTAACTATAATAATGGTGACAACAGTAAAGAAAAAGTTTTTATATTTTGTAAGCTATATTTTATACTAAAGCAGAATAATAGACGTGAGTTCGGAACTATGAAGGAGAGCATGCTGAGGCTAAACGAACTTGTAAAGAAATTAATTATCGTCATACATGGCTCGGTTGCGTCGGAACCCAGTGCCTATGGATTAAAAACCTCGCATTAACCTGGTCTTTAAGAATATGAATTTTTCACCTAGCATTTCTCGTGATAATAAGAAATTTCATGTTCTAAGTTTGAGTTAAAATGATACTAATACTTGATTAATAATGACTTCGAAGGTTTTCATATCCTGAAGGTAATACTACTTTTCAACTAAGAAAAAGATCATATCCTATAATTGTTAACTTTCCAGCTTGCTTCCTCTCTGGTGAAAACCGTACTTTGATTTACATATTGGCCAGATATTGGTGGTAGCAAGAACAAGAATTAAATAGAACAAACCATAGAAGAAAAGATGAACAACCAGGAGAACACACACATTTTGGCATGGCCGGTTCATAACCTCAAAGAAGAAGGGAATTAGCCACTCATTTGTGGATTGAACATCGTTAAATGAATGTCAATCATGCAAACAATTAAAGGAAAGAAGAAAGGGATAGAGAAAACCCTAAGAATTTTCGTCCTCTCAATCATCTGTAACCCACGTTCTTGCTCCACCAAGTCAGAATAATTAAAAATGAACCTAAGTGTTCTATTTATACTAGGATAATTTTTTCCGAATAACAAGCAACGTGTCACGGAGTGTATCGCGAGCACCGCTTCAGACACGGTGCAAACGCGGAGGCTCTCTGGAATTTGGCTGCCCAGGTAATTGCTCCCAATTTGGCACGTCATGCAACGTGGAGCATGCCTGGCCAGGGCCACCTGCAAACGCGACCTCACCGGAATGTCAAGATCTGTGAAATTAATTCCAACGTGCCACGGCTCGATCGCGGACCTTCTCTGAATTTCTTGAATTTATATCTCCCGGACAGAATGCAACCGCGATGGCAGCGTGTCACGGCTCCATCGCGGAGCCCTTAAATTCCTTGCTTCCACCTGCTTCCTTGCTCGCTCCTCGAGTCCACTCGGGATTTCTCCCCACATGCATCTTAACTCCATAAAAAGTATGTTTTTCCTCCAAAACAACGCTAATCATGTTGGTTAGTATAAATTCACACTTCCCTACAATTTACATGCGAATGTACACACATTGTTGGATAAACAAGACAAAAGCGATGCATTTGTTATCAATTGGGCATATAAATATGCCCCCGCATCAAATCTTAGGCTTTTTCTCATCTCTTTCTCCTTTCAATTGTTTGCATGATTTACACTCATTTAACGATGTTCAATTCACAAATGAGTGGCTAATTTTATTTCTTGCTGAGGTTATGAATTGTTGTATTGAAATGTAATTGTTGATCATTTGGTTTTTCATCTTTTCTTCCATGGTTGTTCTATTAATTCTGTTCTTACTGCATTAATATCTGGCCAATGTTAATGTAAATTAAAAAGTCGGGTTTCACTCGAGAGAGCACGAAACTGGAAAGTTGGGAATTAATAGGATATGATCTTTCTTAGTTTGGGGAAAATTGAGAATTGATTTACCTTCGTGGATAAGAAATATACCAAAGTCGTATTAGTCAAAGTGTGGAATCGGCTTGTATGGCTAGAACATGAATTTCTTCTTATCACAGAAATGTAGGTGAAGGTTCATGATTCTTAAGTTAAATACGAGAGTTTTATCCATAGGCATAAGTTCGACTAGCATCCGGAGAAAAGATAAACCATGTATGTCGATAATTAATTTCTTTACAAGTTCGTTTAGCCTCAGCATGCTCCTTACTATAGTTCAGACTCACTTGTATAATTATCCTCAGCTGCTGTAGCATAAAATTAGATCACAAAATATAAAAACTTTTCTTTACATCGTTGTCTGTATTTTTAGAGTTACAAGAAATTGACACTTGAGGTGATTTTGCCCCGTAGTCCAGTCCCCGTGGGATCGATACTTGGCTTACTTGAGCCACTTACTACTTGTTCGACCACGTGCACTTGCGTGTAGTCATCCAGACACCCGAACAAGTTTTTGGTGCCGTTGCCGGGATTACAACTGGCGAAATTATAATTTTTCTTAAAGTGTTAGTTTGCTTTTCTTATTTTAGTGTTGACAACTTGGTCTTAGCGTGTATTTTGCAGATAACAGATTCTGTTGAACACTGGCAAGAGACAAAGAGCTGGTGGATCCATCTTTAGAGCTTAAAAGACAATGCCATCGCCAACGGAGAGAAGCTCTAGGGAAAAAGCTGCAGTTGCTCGGACAAACAAACTCGAGCAACCACAGAATCTCCACCACTTGTGCGAAGGCAAAGTGTTAGTGCCCGAGGAAATGGAAGTTAGGCCGGTTCATGATGTGGCAATCCCACATGCTGGGTAATGTCACATCACCAGCATTCGCAAACCTGAGCCAGGAGGAGGTTCGAGCTAAACAGAACATGGTGCAATTGCACACAAGCTGCAGTTCACGTGTCTCCCTCACGAGATCCACAACAACATCTCCAAAACTTTTTTGGAGATAAGTGACACTTACATTCCCACTGGCGTCATCAGATTGGCGTCAGGCTTACATTGTTCTATTTTCACTTTTGGAGAAGCTAAAAGGTGGTTGACAGCTGAGCCACCGAATTCTATAACCACATGGGATGATCTAAAGAAGTTCTTGATCCTAAGTTTTCCTTCCCAGAAATGTACAAGACTTAGAAGTCACCAAGTTTTAAACAAAGGGAAGGAGGATCTGTATCAAGCTTGGGAGAGATTCAAATCGCTGTTGCCGGGATTGTCTCATCATCACCATCCATGATGTGCTGGTGCACACTTTTATAGAATGTTTGGAACCCCACACAAAAATCTTGCCGGACTCTCGCAAATTTGGGGGCCAAGCATTAGAAAAGACTTATTATGAGTTGTATATTTTGTTGAATCGTATCTCACAAGGAAATCCGAGAGTGGAATGCGGACTCTTCAAGGGGAGGAGCAAGGAAAGCAGCTGGAGTCTTAGAAGTGGAGCGCGGCTTCATGGGCTATCGCCGCACGTATAGCTTCTTTGCGATCAACTCACTTCGGTAACAAGAGCATGAATCAGTCTCAAGCCCCAGTAAAGGCAGTGCAGCAGATTTGGTGAAGTGTGTGAGCCGAACACTGCCTGAGGTTAGGAGCAAATCCTGATTCGGTGAACTTTGTCGGTAATGCACAAAGGAATAATCACCAAACAAAGATGGTAACAACTACAATTCTAACTGGAGGAATCACCCAAATTTCTCTTGGGGTAGCAACAACCATCAGGGGCAAAGTTCGAGTCAGGGGGTGCAAAGGAATCAAAGAGGGCAGCAGAACTATCAGTCTCAAGACAGAACAACAATGCCCCCTCCTCCACCACCATCACCCAAACGTTGAGGAGATGTTCAAGACGATGATAGTTCAATGCAAAATGACTATGTTAAATTGGCAGCCGAGGTCAAGAATAATCAGTTAGCTACCAAGGTTGAGTATCAGTGCTTGGGCAGTTTGTTGGAGCTCCAAAACACCAGGCCTAGAGGAGATTCTCCTACCATTACTGCACCCCAACCCCAAGCAAATGTGAATGCAAGGGACCACAAGCGGAGTGTGTTTGCGCCTTAAGGAGGTGGAACCAGAAAGACCACCTCAACAGTCGGGGGCAGCAGAAACGGAGAGGGAGTAAACTGACGAGAGGGGGAAGAACAAGGATGCTGAACCAGAAAGACCTCCACCCCCGTTCCTCAACGATTAAAGAAACACAAGGAGGAGGCGTGTTTCAAAAAGGTCATGGAGGTGCTTAAAAAAGTACACATTAACTTACCTCTTATTGATGTATTACAGGGAATGCCAAGTACGCAGTACATAAAGGACATCGCGGGCGAACAAAAAAGGTGTTGACTGAGTCTGCCACGGTGGCTCTTACGGAGGAGTGCACTTCCCGGATATAGAAATGATTGCCTACAAAGCTCAAAGACCCTGGGAGCTTTACAATTCAACTAACAATTGGGCAGAGTATCCGAGCTCGTGGATTATGTGATTTGGGAGCGAGCATTAACTTGATGTCGACCTCGATATTCAAGAAGTTGGGGCTAGGGAGTCCTAGACCAACAACAGTGATCTTGCAGCTCGGCGGATCGCCTTGGCAAGACCAGACGGTATTGTGGAGGACGTGCTGGTGCAAGTCGGCTCCCCGATCTTCCCGGTAGATTTTCGTTGTGCCGACTTCAGCCGCATATCTAAGTCCCATTTATTTTGGGACGTCCTTTCTGGCTACCGGGAAAGCACTGATGACGTAGTCATGTGGCAGCTCACGATGCGAGCACATGACAAGGTGGGAGGTGTTCGATGTGTACAAGGCCACCAAGCTCCTACATGTAATGAGGAACTCTAAGCATCAACGTGTTTTACAAGCTGAAGTTGCTCGGGGCGTTGAGTCTCGAGAGTTGGTGGGACGCCCCCTGACAGGGGTAAGCTTGACAGGGTGAGGACGCGGATCGAGAAAAATGTCTGTCACCCTAGGGCGTAATGAGCTTAAATGATGTCGAACCGCGATTGTAAAACTGCGCCAGACGAGAGGCAAACTCCATGAATTTTTGTTTTATGATTGAACAGATAAAGAAAAAAAAGAAAAAACATAAAAAAAATAAAAAAAATAAAAAAAATAAAAAAAATAAAAAAAATAAAAAAAATAAAAAAAATAAAATATTGTATTGTGTGTTTTTTAAACCTTGGGATTCTAACCGATTTCTTGTTGTAAGAAAAATTTCAGGTTGATCGGAGGGCAAAATGCAAAGGATCGCAAAGGAGAAAAACGAGGTAAGAAAAAAATTGAAAAGTGGCAAAACAGGGAGCCCATCAAAGGCCGCTCCGTGTCACGGAGGAGGGCCTCCGCGTTACCCTCCAGGACACGTTGAAGGCAATTCTGGAATTTGGCTGTACCCAGAATGCCTGAGTGATGGCCCGTGTCACGGAGGTGATGCTCCGCTGCTACTCCTCCGTGACAGCTGGAAGTGTTATTCGTTGCTGGTCACTCCGGGTCACCGGTAACCCGCGCGAAATTTCACTTTAACCTGATTTCCTCATTTTCTCTCATTTTTCATCCCCTCCGCGACAACCCTCCCAAAATTCCTCTCCTCAATGTGTCACAAAATTAGGTACATAATTTCATCAAGTTTTCTTCTCGGTTTCTTCTAATTAAAGGCATGTTCATCAACTCTATCTCAATTTTAAGCAATTTTTTCAATTTTGAGCATGAGGTTGAGTAAACCTACCCTAGGTAAAATTGAACGCAAATTCATTCAAGTTATTGTTGACGAATGTTTGTAATCGTCATTGAGATTGCATGAAACGACGTAGACATAAGCTTGATCGAACTTTTGAAAAATTGTAGCCAGGGCTTGGAAATTGAAACATGAAATGCTTGTTGAATTGTGAATTCCTGTGGGTTTGAATATGTTGGTTGAGATGAGTTGGTCATATTATATGTGAATATGTCAAAAGACCGACGAATTTTTGGGGAGTGAAATTGTAGCACACAAGAAATTTGTAGATTGCATAGGGTTATATAGGTGAATAGTTTTTCATTTTTTTCTGTCTTTTTCATTGCCAAGTGCTGCATAAAAATTATGCGATCGACGGTAATATTGTGTTAGTTTTACGAAGTCTGAGTAGTACAAATGAATTTACACAAATCAATTCTTGGAATGCATAAGGCATGTTGTTTGTGTTTTTGTTTGTTTTTCTTTTCCCTTATTGTTGGTAAATTAGAAATAAAATGCGTTCTGCTCTAATGCTGAAATGGTGGCTGAAGACTAAGTGTGGGGGTGGTCTAGCCTAACCCAACCTTAGTCGAAGCTTATTTTAAATTGACCGAAATTGGGACTGTCTGCTTTATTTGACAGAACAATGGCAAGCAAACAAGACAAAGGGAAGTGCGCATCTACATCGGGCGCCGGAAGTAAAAGGCTCAGACCGGGAACAACAGTCCCAGCAGCACCATGGGTTCAACGCGGCCAACGCCGCCAATACGGAACCCGAAGGGTGACAGAGGAAGGGAAGAAATGGTACGCAAAGCACAAGGAGAACAAGTACTTCCCCGAGGAGCATATTGCAAGGGAGCCATTGGCATGAGTTCCCCCGCATTCTACACCGTGTGGATTGACACGCGGGCTGCGCTTCATCTGAAGCCCAAGAGTGCAGTCTGCACTTGATTCGGGAGTTCTATGCAAATTGGAACCCGACGCTCCAGCCACACCATCAAAATAAGGGGCCGATTGTCACCCTGAGCCTCATCACTCGAATGCCATATTGGGGGCGCAGAACACCGACGCTCATGTCTCCGGCAGCTGAATATCTCTCCACCATATGCGGATATTAGACGCATATTGTGTGGAGCCCGCTCAACAAAGATGCTGGAGCGTGCATAAGGAGAGGGGCTACCATCGACATTGCCCTACTCACGTATGAGAACAAAGGAAGCCGTGATCTGGCTGAAGATAGTGTGTTCCTGCTTGATTATGAGGGCTGCACATGACAGATGTGACCTGATCGCGCATGCCTGGTGTGTATGCCCTGATGAAAGGGCTGGAGATAAATGTTGGGCGGTGATTATATCCGCCATGAATAGAGCCCACTTTGCATCAAGGGCACAGGTACGGGTTTGGCGGTCTGCTGACCACGTTCCTAAGGGGCCTGGATGTGGAAGAAGAGGCCCTGGACTATATCCCGCAGATGGAGAGGCGTGCCGAGACGTCACAAAGACCAAGGCACCCGACACCACCACGGGCCGCCTACACCAGCTTCTTGTGAGCGACATGCTCGGGATGATCAGTACATGGCCCGCATGTTCGGGATGCAGATGTCTAGGCCAAGGCATAGGTGGGAGGCCAGCGACAGAGGATGAGTTGTGGCAGCTCGACCTAGATTACCCTTTTCGCGAAAATGCCGTGGCTCTACGTGTCGTGTGGGCCCAAACTTTGTGGAGCTTTCAGGATGATGATGTCCCCACAGATGAGAAGACACGTCGCGAGGATTCCGATGTTGAGCCGGAGGAGGACGACGGGGAGATTCAGACATGGGAGATTGAGGTAGCGGCACCTGATGAAGAAGTGGAATACTTTACTGATCAGGGAATTTCACCACCTATTATTTGTGCTTTGTTGAATGTGTGAACACTGGGACAAATTTTTGTTCGGCTTTTAAGTGTGGGTGGGAGAAGTTAGTGGTGTTGTTTTTGTCTTGATTTGTATGTATATGCATGTTCTGTTGTTGTGCTTGAAAAAAATTGTGACCCTGTGTTGTTTGTGTGTATGTTTCGTATTGTAAATATCATGTTGAATCGGTTAGCATGGAATGCTGTTACCAGTGTGTAAATAGTTTTTGTCGAAATCATCGATATTTTTAAAATTTTTTCGTTAATTATTTTTATCATTGGGTTTCTTGGAGTTTTTTTTCAGTTCTTTTACTAGAAGAGTCCCATTGAACCGAAGTCGTAAATAGTGATCGCTCCCTATGATGGATCGATGACGACCGCCTTAAGGGAAAATGCAATGGTAGGAGTAGCTTCTTATTTGTCAATTTTGGTTGCTGGTTGTATCCTATGCATGTTGCTACTCTATGGCTATGAAATTCGGTTGCGTGTTGTATATGATGTTGAATGCAAAGGTGATTCGTTTGAACGCATGCAAATTTTGTACATATGTGAGATACTTAGGCTACGTGACTCACCGTGTGATTGAGGCTTAATTTTGAATTCTTGTAATTAGCTGATTAAAGAGTCTGTGAATATGTCTTGAGTTGAGCATGTGCAAGAGTGTATAGTGAGGTCACGTTTATTCCATGCTATTGTGAAGTACATAGAACTTGGCTCCGTTGTGTGTACCGAAACGAAATGAAGGAAGTGTAGTGTAGGAAAGGATGTAGGCGTTTGCTGAGCCTAAAAGTTTTCTTTCTTTTCATACCCACCTTGAATGTTAAATCCTAGTTAGCCCATTGAGCCTTTAGCCTATTTTTTTCTTTGTTGAAAAGGTGTAAACCAAGCTAACCCTATCTTTCCATTTTGCACTATCTTTGAGAAACACTTGGCACCCTGAAGTCGGTCAAATAAATCATCAATCCTAGGTAAAGGATACCGTTTGAAGGTGACTTTTGTTCAGTTGCCGATAGTCGATGCACATTTGAAGTGAACCACCATACTTTTAGAAAAATAAAACTAGTGCAATCTCATGGAGACTTAATCTATCAATGAAACGACATCAATAGGTACCTCAACTCCATCCTTCAACTCTTTTAGCTCGGATTTAGCCATCCTTTAAGGAGGGATGGAGATGGGCTGCATGTCGGGTAAAAGGTCAATACCAAAATCACTTCCTATTAGGAGGAACACCTGGTAAATCATCTAGGAATACTTCTAGGTACTCATGCACCACCTTAACTGACTGGATAGTCGGGGTCTTGAAGTCCACATCCTTAACCCTAACTAGATGATACATGAAACCTTTGGAGATCATCTTTCTGGCCTTAAGATAGGAATTGAAATGACCTATAGGAACAACTGTAACTACCTCTCCACTCTAAGACTTACTCACCCAGAAATCGGAACTCCACTGCACAGGTTCTACAATTAACAGAAGCATAACACACAAAAACCAATCCATGCCGGGAATAATATCAAAATCAGTCATATAGATAACTCTACAAGGTCTGTGGAGGTGACTTTTATACAATTAAGTCCTGGGAATCCTCTATACACTAAGTTCAGAGGCCAACCGAATCACCAACAGCGGTAGAAACTTAAAATGGTTCTCGAGAGTCTCGGACTAACTCCAAATATACTAGAAATTTAAGGAGTCACAAAAGACAAGGTATCCCCGATCTAACAAAGAATAAACACCAATATGGAATACTTCTGCACATTCCAGTGACCACATCCGGGGAGACCCTTGCTCATGGCGGGGTGCGCTATAGAACCCGTTTTGGGCCGACTCGCCAGTTGAACTAGTCGAGGCACTCCGTTGGAGGGGGACGTGATACTGAGACCGAATCGGTTACTGGAATACGGGCTCCACTGCCACCTGATCTGGCTGAAGGGCAATTCTGAGTTTGTGTTCGGGTTTTCCACACTCAAACAAGCATCCAGCCGACTCAGGCATCTCCCGAGTGATTCTTGCCGCACCTTGAATAAGCCGGGGGCGTGCGCCATCTCGCATGCTACCCCCGAATTCTCGAATCTTGAGCCCCGCTCCCTCCGATCCCCTCAAAATTGTGATGGCATACTGGCTGATGATCGTGCTAGAGCAATTGACCTATGCTGAGACTGCGGACGCTATTATTACACCTCACAAAAATTAATGAATAGTAAGTGTAAGCCAATCGTAAACTCTATACTATCCGTCCAGCCAGTGTACCACCATATGGATTTGAGGTAGATAAAGAGAGTACGACGCGTGTAGAGAAACTTCGAAAGTCGGGTCGTGCGAGGCCAGGCCGCGCAAGGCCAGCGCGACGGACCAGCCGGCAGGACACCAGCTCGCGCGGCGCGCCAGGCCACTTGCGCATTAAGAGGCGCGAGGAGCCGAGCATTGTGGCGCCTTGAGAGGTGCGGGGCACCCCGTTGCCCACCGACCTCATCTATATAAACCCTTTCCCCTTCATTTCAAACATTTCCCATATGTTAGCCATGGCCAGAGAAGGTAACCCACGAAGAATTTTATTAGATTTCATCTGTTTATGTTATGAAAGGCTACCCAAATTCAAATTAACTTCGGGTATCAAAGTTTAAGGCTGCAGGGAGCGTTACTACGGAGTTATTTTCACGAAATTCGCCCGGCAAATCATAAACTTGCAAAGCTAAAGTTTTAATAATTGCTACAAACTTATTTGAATACGATCACAGGCTTCAGTAACCATTTCTCCCTTCTGAACTCTAGGAAAATTATACATTTTCGACCGTGTTTCATTCAGTTGAAGTATGTCAATATTAGTATTTAAAGTTATCGTTTATGCCAATTTTAGTATTGAAATTAGTCTTATTCTTTCAATCGTACGATTTCAATTGAGGAAAGCCATTAGTATGAATCTGAACTCGTCAGTTGATTAGAAATCGATGATCGACGTATGTTAAGGCAAATCCCTTCGACAAGTTAGTTTCTTCAGTATCATAACTCAGCTTGAATCGCAGTAAGAATACCATAAGAATATTTATTATGATTAGATGTTGTTAATTAGCTGAGACCATTATTCCATGTACAGTTTGGGATTGATTATGCCCTGTATAGCCTTCCATAACCAACCCCAGGAATACTAGCTGTGTCGATGCTTGTGAGGGGATACATGACGTCGCTCTAAGGAGCGGTATGCCATCCGTAAGGGATGAAGATGAGGTCAGAGGTCCTCATATGGTCCATTCCATGGCTGGACTACATTTATGCCATATCATCACACGCCGTCGAGTTCGGTACCTGGGGTACAGACAGCAGGAGTCCATCGGACTAGGACACAACTATAATTTTGGGGCCGAGTGGGCTCAGTTATAGACCCAAGAGACTGGTAGGATGCCTATAGTTATTAGATGACTCAGCATGACCTTGTTAGGGGCATATATATTGAAGTGTACCCACCAGGTCTAATGGGGGCCCCGAGTGGGTTATTTTGTGCTGGTTGTACCTTCTGGCTTATGGGGGCCAGGTAAGGTTCTTGTTTGCATTATTTATTGGTAGATTAGATAGCAGGAAGGAAAGTATTCAGGTTATATTTCCATCTCTATCACTCAGTTACTTTCAGCTTTATTTTACGTCTTATTCAGTCAGTTTCAGTTATTGCCTTACATATTCGGTACATATTGTACTGATGCCTATCCTTGGGGCACTACATTACTTGCTTGCAGGTGCGGATAGATGAGGAGCTAGTCCCTCTTAGCCTTCAGCCAGGATTGTCAAAAGAGTCGGCTCCTGTCATCCGGAGCTTGTAGATAGAAGGTTTACTTCTTTTGATAGTACAGTTTTATGTAGGCTGGGGCCCTGTCCCGACCATCATATTCCTCCTAGAGGCTTGCAAATTGTTTCTTTTTCCCTGTGGTTAGTTGTTGATGGCCGTGTGGGGCCCATATGTGTTTTAGTTTACATGTTGGTTGTGTGGGGCCTTGTTTAGCTGTCAATTAGAGGCCTTGTCGACCAAGGTTTAGTTTAGCACTGGAATTAATTAATAGTAATAACTAGACATCGTGGTGGTCTTGTCGGCCTGCATAGGATTCCCTGTTATTGCATGTTTCTTGTTAGCTATTTTCCTTTATAGGTGGCTATAAGGCCTATTGGCCGGAGGTTGTATTTACAACTGAGATATAGCCCATTGTTTTCTTGATTTGAGGAGTAAGCCTGCACCAGGAGTGCACAGGCCTAGTTAAGTCAGTTCAGATCCTAGTAAGGCATCAGGTGCCAGTCATGCCTCCCAAAGTGGGGTGTGACAAACTTGGTATTAGAGTCGGTAGTATCACAGGATGTCTGCAAGCCGTGCTAAGTAGAGTCTTGTCTATGGATGTGTTGGGCACCACATTCTATAGGCAGGAGGCTGCAAGGCATGATAGGATTGTTACTCTTTTTTCTCTTCCAGTCATCCTATAGTGCAGTACAGTGTAGGGTTAAGTTCCTAAGCTTACCACATTCTTTTGTTTACAGAGAAATGTCAGACCTATGACATACCACGACTGACAGGAGGCTAGATATTGTAGAAGGAGAAGGCACTATAAGGGTTCCCTCGTCCGAACCAACACGACCTGAGGGCAACGGGGTGCCTTCATCTCAGTCTCCGAAGAATTCTCCGCCAAGCCAGGAGTCATCTAGAGTGGCAGATATGTCGGCACCACCTCCAGCAATTTCTATTCTGATGCCCTCGGACCAGGAGTTCAGGAGTGTTGTTTTCTTGATAGCTCAGATGATGGATGCGCAGCGACAGCCAGTGGCACCCATAGTTGCTGAGTCTTCGGCAGGAATGGGTAGTTTGAGGGTCCGAGAGTTCCTCATTTTGAGTCCCCCGCATTTCAGAGGAACGGATCAAGATGAGGACCCTATTGACTTCTTGGACCAATTGTAGTGGATCTTCAGGGTAATACATGCCACGCCTACGGCGTCGGTTGAGTTGGCGGTATTTTGGCTATGAGACATAGCAATACTATGGTATGAGAGTTGGGAGAGGTCCCAAGGTAGAGATGTTCCCCCTATGACTTGGTTAAGCTTTTTGGAGGCCTTAATGGATCATATTTTCCACGAGAAATCTGATAGGCCCGGGTTGATCAATTCATGCACCTGGAGAAAGGATCGATGAGTGTTCAGGAGTATGCTATGAGATTCGACTCCTTGGACCGATATGCACCAACTTTCATTGACACCATGCCATCAAAGGTGTATCGGTTCATTATGGGAGTATGTGGAGACTTGTGTTATGGCTACTCTGCGAGAGGACATGGATATCGCCCATATCCAGGTATTTTCTTAGAATATAGAAGGGATTAGGTAGTGACAACAAAGGGTAGAACGGGGAAGCAGGAGAAGCACTGCAGGGCTAGGACTAGTGATACTCAGGCAGAGTCTCAGGGGGGACCCAAGCCATGATTGTCAGACAGACCACCCAGACCCCCACTTCCACAGTAGTAGAAGGGTAGCGGACCTGGTCATTGGGGGGCAGTCAGAACCCGACGAGAGTTCATGACCATCAGGTTCACAGCAGCAGAGAGGGTCAAAGCAGAGTAGACTCAGTGTGCCACCTTGCCCTATTTGCAGTCGCGTCATTTAGGAGTCTATAGGTATGGTTCTACGGCGTGCTATACTTGTGGATGATAGGGTCACATGATGAGAGACTGTCCAGCCCTGGGTTAGAGTGGTCGGGACAGATAGGACAGATCTTCAGCTGGATCACGTGCCCCACCATCTCCAGCAGAGTGTAGACCCTCAGTTTCAGTCGGGAGAGGCTGAGGCAGATCATGGGAATCCAGCTCAGGCACCGGTCCGGATAACACATATGCTCTACCGGGACAATTAGAGTCATAGTCATCACCGGATGTTGTGACAGATATGCTGGACATTTGCTCTCATTCTGTTTATGTTTTGATAGACCTAGGCTCCACTTTGTCTTATGTCACACCATTAGTGGCCCAGAAGTTTAGTATCATGCCAGAATTGCTTCAGTGACCCTTTTTAGTATCCATGCCTGTTGGCGATTCAATTATTGCTTAACAGATCTATCGAGGTTGAATAGTAGAGGTTCTGGGTCACCAAACTTTTGTAGAGCTAGACATGATTGATTTTGATGCAATTATGGGTATGGATTTCCTAGCACCCTATTATGCCAATGTAGAATGTTGGACTAAGATAGTTCGACTCCACTTTCCAGGGGAGGTAACACGAGAGTGGAAAGGTAATGAGGCTACGCCAAAAGGTAGGTTTATATCCTATCTTCGGGCAAAGAAATTGTTAGCAAAGGGTTGTATTTATCATCTTGTCAGAGTTCAGGATCTGCAAGAAAAACCCCCGACTCTTCCGTCCATCCCAGTAGTAAATGAATTTCCTGATGTCTTCCCAAAAGATCTTCCTGGTATTCCCCTGGAACAGGAAATTAATTTTTCCATCGATCTACTACTAGGCACTCAGCCTATATCTATCCCGCCATACCGAATGGCTCCGGCTGAGCTCAGAGAATTGAAGGAACAGTTGAAATATCTATTAGACAAGGGTTTTATTAAGCCGAGTACTTCACCATAGGGTGCGCCAGTCCTATTTGTGAGAAAGAAGGATGGCTCCCTCGGCATGTGTATAGACTACCGACAGTTGAGTAAAGTCACCATCAAGAACAAGTATCCGCTTCCCAGAATAGATGATTTTTTTGACCAGTTACAGGGGGCGAAGTACTTCTCAAGAATTGATTTAAGGTCTAGATATCACCAGGTTCTGGTTTGGGAGGGAGATATCCCGAAATGGCTTTCAGGACCAGGTATGGCCACTTTGAATTTCTAGTCATGTCCTTCGGATTGACGAATGCTCCTGCACTGTTCATGGACTTGATGATCAAAATCTTCCGGCCGTATTGTGATTTGTTTGTGATAGTATTCATTGATGACATCCTAGTGTATTCTCGTTCCGAAGAGGTGCACCGAGATCATTTGCAAATAGTACTCAAAATTCTTAGGGATCGTCAGTTGTATGTGAAGTTTTTTAAATGTGAGTTTTGGTTGAATTCGGTAGCCTTTTTGGGTCATGATGTATTAGATGCTGGTATTCAGGTAGATTCACAGATGATTGAGGCAGTAAAGACATGGCCCAGGCTTACAACTCCAATTGAGGTACGTAGTTTCCTGGGGTTAGCTAGATATTACAGAAAGTTTGTGGAGGGGTTTTCAGAAAGAAGTTAAATTTCATTGGACTGAAAGAAGCTAAATTTCATTCTCCAAGTTAAATCAGAAAGAAGCTAAATTTCATTGGACTGAAGCGTGTGAACAAAGTTTCCAAGAGTTGAAAATTAGATTGACATCGGCACAAGTCCTAGCTTTGCCAGAAGGCTCAGAGTGTTATGCAGTATATTGTGATGCTTCAGGTGTAGGATTGGGGTGTGTATTGATGCAACACGGTAAGGTAATTGCTTAGCCTTCGACATAGCTGAGAAAACATGAAAAGAACTACCCCACCCATGACTGGAGTTAGCAGCGGTGGTTCTTGCCTTGAAAATCTGGAGACATTACTTGTATGGGGTGCACGTGGACATCTTTACTAATCATAAGTGCCTCCAATATATCTTTATACAGAAGGAATTGAACCTACAGCAACATCGTTGGTTAGAATTACTAAAGGACTATGAGGTGAATATTTTGTATCATCTAGGGAAAGCTAATATCGTGGCAGATGCCCTTAGCAGCAGATCCATGGGGAATTTGGCATACTTAAGGCCGGAGCAGCAAGAAATGGCTCGGGAGTTGCACCGGTTAGCTAGCCTAGCCGTCCGAGTAATAGATTCAGGTAACAATGGGGCTGTGATTCAGAATACGACAGTATCATCCCTGGTAGTGGAGGTAAACGAGCGACAGTATGAAGATCCTCAGTTAGCACAACTCAGAGATAAAGTACAACAAGGTGATGTATCAGCTTTTGAGGTAACCAGAGATTGGATTTTATGATTTAGGTGTCTCCTCTGCGTTCCAAATATGGCAGAACTTTGCCATAAAATCATGGTAGAGGTACATTACTCCCGTTATTCTTTGCACCCAGGTTCAAAAAAGATGTATCATGACATAAAAGAGATTTACTAGTGGTCGGGAATGAAGAAGAGTGTAGTAGAGTTTGTAGCGCAGTGCTCTAATTTCCAGCAGGTGAAAGTAGAACATCAAAAGCCCGACGGATTGACACAGGAGATAGCAGTGCCCATGTGGAAATGGGAGGCAGTTAGTATGAATTTTGTGACAGGGTTACCCCGTACCAGACACAAATTTGATTCCATTTGGGTGATTGTTCACAGATTGACGAAGTCAGTTCATTTTCTGTCAGTCGACCACATTCTTAGCTGAGGATTATGCCAAGCATTACATAAAGGAAATATTTAGATTACATGGTTTCCCAGTGTCCATTATTTCTGACATAGGAGCACAATTTACAGCTAGGTTCTGGCAGTCTTTTCAATGATGTTTGGGAACACAAGTTAATTTGAGTACAGCATTTCATCCTCAGAAAGATGGACAGGCTGAACGTACAATTCATACGCTCGAGGATATGTTACGGGCGAGTGTGCTAGACTTTTGGGGCAGCTGGGATGAAAATTTACCCCTTATCGAGTTCGTCTATAATAACAGTTATCATTCGGCAATCTGGATGGCACCTTATGAAGATTTATATGGGCGGAAGTGCAGATCTCCAGTTGGTTGGTTCAAAGTTGGAGAATCAGGGTTACTGGACCAGACATGATCCATCAGTCAGAGGAGAAAGTGAAACTCATTAGAGAACGCCTGTTCACAGCCTAAAGCCTCTAGAAATATCACGCTGATGTACGATATAGGAACTTGGAGATCAATGTAGACGATTGGGTGTTTATGAAACTCTCGCTAATGAAGGGCGTAATGAGGTTTGGAAAAAAGGGTAAGCTTAGCCCAAGGTTTATTAGGCCGTATCGAATAGGCCAGGTGGCATACGAGCTATATTTTCCTTCAGAGTTGGAATCTGTTCACCCGGTCTTTCATGTATCAATGTTAAGGAAGTGCATAGGGATCCGTCCCGAGTTGTGCCAGTTGAGGATGTCTAGATTACTAAGGGGTTAGCCTATGAAGAGGTTTCAGTAGCCATATTAGATCGGTATGTTTGTAGGTTAAGGACTAAGGATGTTGCCTCTGTTAAGGTATTTTGGAGAAACAAGAATAAAGAAGAAATAACTTGTAAAGCTGAGGATGACATGAAATCCAAATACCCTCATTTGTTCCAGGCTTAGTCTAAATTATGCAGTTAAGGTAAAAATGTTGATTTAATTGTTGTTTTATGCTTTATGTTGCATGTATTGTTTAGTTGATTACAATTTCGGTGATGAAAGGGTTGTAGTGATGTCATATAAGATATTTGTACTGGACTTTCTGCGTTTCAGGATTTTTGCATAGTCCATATTACAGGGGATACTCTGCCAAAATTTTTCAGAAATAACATTCCTAAAAGAGTTAAACTCCTGTAAATCAAGTAAACATTTGAGGATGAATGTTCCTAAGGCGGGGAGGATGTTACACCCCCTAAAAATTAATGAATAGTAAGCATACGTATGTATTTGAGGTAGATAAAGAGAGTACGACGGGTGTAGAAAAACTTCAGATGTTGGATCGAGTGAGGCTAGGCCGTGCAAGGCTAGCACGATGCGCCAGCAGACTGGACACCAGCTAGGCTGCGTGCCAGGCCACAAGCGCCTTGAGAGGCACGAGGCGCCGGCATTGTGGCACCTTGAGAGGCTCGGGGTTCCCCCCATGCCCACTGTCCTCACCTATATAAACCCTTTCCCCTTCATTTGAAATATTTCCCATATGTTAGCCATGGCCAGAGAAGGTATCCCACAAAGAATTTTATTAGATTTCGTCCTTTCACGCTACGAAACGCTGCCCGAATTCAGATTAACTTCAATTATCGAAGTTGAAGGCTACAGCGAGCATTACTATGGAGTCGTTTTCATGAAATTCGCCCGGCAAATCATAACCTCAACGATCTAAAGTTGTTAAAATTACTCCAAACTGATTTCATGACGATCACATGATTTAAGTAAGCATTTATCCCTTCTGAACTCTCGGGAAATTATACGTTTTTGGCTGTGTTTTGTTCAGTTGAAGTATAGTCAATATTAGTATTCAAAGTTATCATTTATGTCGATTCTTTAGTACTGAAATTAATCTTATTCTTTAAGTCATACAATTTCAATTGAGAAAAGCTATTGAATACGAATCTGAACTCGTCAGTTGATCAGAAATCAACGATCGAGATACGTTAAGGCAAATCCCTTCGGTCAGTTAGTTTCTTACGTATCATGACTCAGTTTGAATCCCAGTAAGGATACCATCAGCATATTTATTATGATTAGTTGTTGTTATTAGCTGTGACCAGTATTCCATGTATAGTTTGGGATTGATTATGCCCTGTGTAGCCTTCCATAACCAACCCCAGGGTTACTAGTTGTGTCAATGCCCGCGAGGGGCTAGATGACGTTGCTCTGAGGAGCAGTATGCCGTCTGTGAGGGACGAACATGAGGTATCCTCATATGGTCCTTTCCATTGCTGGACTACTTTTATGTCATATCGGCACACCTCGTCGAGTTCGGTACCCGGGGTACAAACAGCAGGAGTCCACCGGACTCAAACACAACTATAGTTCAGGAGCCGAGCGGGCTCAGTTGCAGATCCAGGGGACTGGCATGACGGCTATTGTTATTAGATGACTCAGTATGACTTTGTTAGGGGTATATAGATTTAAGTGTATCCACTAAGGCTTAGAGGGGCCCGAGTGGGTTATTCTGTGGTGCTTGTACCTTCCAGCTTATGGGGGCCAGGTAAGGTTATTCTGTGGTGCTTGCAATATTTATTTGTAGATTAGACAACATGAAGGTAAGTATTTAGGTTATATTTCCATCTCTATCACTCAGTTAATTTTAGCTTTATTTTAAGTCTTGTTTAGTCAGTTTCAATTATTACCTTACATATTTGGTACATATTGTACCGACGCCCATCCTTGGGGCGCTACATTACTTCCCTGCAGATGTGGATAGACGAGGAGTTTGTCCCTCTTAGCCTTCAACCAGGATTGTCAAAAGAGTCGGCCCCTATCCTCCGGAGCTTGTAGATAGAAGGTTTACTTCTTTTGATAGTACAGTTTTGGGTAGGCCGAGGCCTTGTTCTGACCATCATATTACTCCTAGAGGCTTTCAGATTATTTCTATTTCCCTGTGGTTAGCTGTTGATGGCCGTGTGGGGCCCATATGTATTTTAGTTTACGTGTTGACTGTGTGTGGACTTGTTTAGTTGTCAGTTAGCGGCCTTGTCGGACATGATTTAGTTTAGCATTGGATTTACTTTACAGTCATAACTATACATCATGGGGCTCTTGTCGGCCCTTATGGGATTCCATGTTATTGCCTGTTTCTGGTTAGCTATTTTCCTTTACAGGTGGCTATAAGGCCTTGTCGACTGGAGGTTGTATTTACAGTCGAGATATAGCCCGTTGTTCTCTTGATTTGAGAAGTAAGCCCCCATCAGGAGTGCAATGGCGTAGTTAAGTCAGTTGAGATCCTAATAGGACACCAGGTGCAAGTCATGCCTCCCAAGGTGGGGCGTGACAGCGATCCACCCCTCGATCTAGCCTGAGAAGTCCCATAATTATTGGTCCTGGCCCTCTTGGCCTCTCTCTATCTCTCATATACTAATTCCATCTGCTGAGCTGCAACACAATGCGGGAAAAATCTATATGTCGGTGCAGCATGGCAATTCTACAATCCTTATCTAGGTAGTCCGCCACTCCATGCGCAAATCGGCTCACTTGAGCCCTCTAATCTGCCACCAACTCTTGCTCATACTTGTATAGATAGGTAAACTGCAAAGCGTACTCGGTCGCCTTCAGTTTCAGGTTAACAAACTCGGTCGCCTTCAGTTTCCTCATCTCACGAGGGAAGAACTAATTCAGAAATGTTGCATGGAACTCTTCCCAAACTAGAGGGCTTGCACCCACTTCCCTAGCATCTCTCCACTACTTGAACCATATACGCGCCACCCGTTTTAGTTGATAGAAGGAAAAATCAACACACACTCCATTTTTTACCCCCATGACCTGGATGATCTTTAGAATCTCTTCGATTAATTCGTGCGAATCCTAATCCACCTTGGACTCAAGGAACTCAGGCGGGTTCATCATCAATAAATATCTGATCTGGGCCGTTGTCGCATTGCCATTCTGTGGAATATATGCAACAGCCTGCTGGTTGACCTGAGCGGTCAAGGCCTGCACCAACATCTGGATAGCTTCCCGAAACTCAACATGGGCATTTGGCTCTAGTGACAGGGGCTCCTGAACTGGTGGGGCTTGCAGATGCCCATGACCATTGCCATCTTCGTGACCTTCACTATTTCCATTTCTTCTTCAGTTCATTCTTCGATGAGCCATGATTCTGCAATCGTGATTAGCAAAAATTAGAAGGATAGAAAGACTTTTCGTCACACGACATAGATATTGAAAGAAGGGAACATTTCCTAAATATCTCGTAGCCTCTTCATCATAAGTGTAGAGTGCTTCACACCCATGAAAAAAGACTCTACTCAATGCGGCTATCAGACACCCTAGGACACTTTATACCTATGGCTCTAATACAAAGTATGTCACGACCCGAACATAGACTCGAATCGTAACACGGGACAAGGAACCCCGAGAGGCCCCAAGTCGACCCATGACATAAGCATACATCTAACATCATATCACTTAAGACAGAGTGTTGAAAATGCAACATAGCAGAAACATAAATGTAATATATCATAGCATAACATTCAGAAAGTACTGGACATACATATAAGCTGAGTACTACATGCGGTCTGAAAAAAGCCTCTATTGTATAAGATGGGTTGATGGGACAACACCCTCAACTAACCCAGCAAAAGAACTAAAACAAAAGAACATCATAAATGTCTAGTCATACGAACCTTGGAACATGAGGACTCACCAATAAGCTGATATCAAACTCTGGAATGGACTAAGGATGGAGATAAGCCTAAAAGTCAGGTCTTCTATCATGAAACGATACAGTATAGAAAGTATGCGGTCAGTACATGGAATGTATTGAGTATGAAAGGTAAGTAAAATAGACATTTAAAATATGTAAAAGCTCATAAAACATTATAAGAGTAGTACATTATGCTCATATCATAAATATCATAACATAACATAAGGCTCGAGATTTTCAAAACATTCGTAATACAATTATAACCATGATCATAAGAGAAAATCTTTATTGAACATAACTTGAACCAACATACATAATCATAAACCTGCATAAATCATAAGGAACAATGAGAGATTCTTATAAATGGCATACCCCATATGAGCACACATGGAGCGCAACTTGTAAATCCCTAGTTGGGAGGGTGTTCGTACCTTTGCCAGGGTTAGAACCATGAAGGGCGTGATCACACATGAAAAGGTTCATTGGGCTAGGGGACAGTCATAAAGGAGGTTCAGACATATCCTACGGTGGCACATAGTTTAGGAGATTCGGGGCAGAACCTAGGCCCCAAACCTACTCAGTGTTAAATACTACTCCCAAAATATATATAGTGTTCATATTATTATATGTATGAATTCATGGGTTAGTTCAATCGTCATAACCATAAACATACTTGTACATACGTGAACTAGCAATGACATAAGGCCTGTGAGTTGGTGAAAATATAATTCATAAATCATAGGTTTCCTGCATACTTATAAATCATACATATAACTTGTAAATCATCAAATAAAATGGGTATTTGAATAATTCCATATTTCAAATCAAAAAACATGGTGGATTTGTAAATACCAATAATTGGAGTCAAGATCATCACTCGATTCATCATAGATCATATGTAATAGGGCTTAATTTAGTAGAAATCAAAATCAATTATTTTATAATCAAAATAGTTGTAAAATCTTATCAAAATCCATAAAATATTATGTAAATCACGAATTGTAAAAGCCAATTAGTGAATCATTCGAAATCCAGAAGATTTGAGTTATAATCCCATGAGATTTTTGATAAATTTTCATAAATTAATAGAGATTGGGTGGGTGTTAATGGAGACACCCATTCATAACCCTACATACCTGGTTAAGATCATATTTCAAAGCTCTTTGAATGCCCAAGGGAGAATTGACGAAGAAGAGCTTGAGAATTGGCTTGATCTCACTTAATTCTTCCTAATTTTGCATGCATGGGAATGACTATCCAAGGGGGACTAACATAACATGCCCAGAAAATAGCATAAAACGACACAGTTTAGGACCCTAGCGAATAGGAAATAAAAAATACCCTAAAAATCTACACAAATCGATCCCACAAACGTACCTACGAGTCGTTGGAGGCTACCACGACTCGTGGTAAGATTCGTCATCGGCACTTCCCAAACCTGACTTCAAATTCCATCCAAGACTCAACAGGATGAGTTGTGGTCTCTTCTAATGGGTCATAGGATCGACCGTTGTTAGCTTCCTGATGGTCCCAAGTTTTCCTTACAATGAGCCTCACCACGACACATAGTATCCTCCAACAAGTCGTGGTATCCTTCCATTAGGTTCACTGGAAATTTAATACTCCAAATGATGACTGGATACCAGGGGTCATTACATCCCACCATGGGTCGTAGAATGACCCATGGCATCTCCAACTGCCGAAGTCTCATACCAACCACGTGTCATTCCCAACAACGAGTCATTACATCGTCCGTCCTGCACACTTTTCCCCAGTTTCATCCAACTTCCATTTTTGATCTTTGGTCTAACCTTAGGCAATTCGGGGTATTATAATATGTTGTTTGTTTGACTGCAGACCAACGAATGAAGGAAGAAGAACGTAACTAAGAGTTGGCTCACATGCGCACATCATTGGATTTGCTTACAAAGAATATCACGGGAGTAGGAACCGAAAAGGTAAATATAGTGGGGACCCAAGGAATGGAGCCGGAAACTGATCACTCTGATTTTGAGGAAGAGACAAATTTCCTGGACAGCCAAGTGACGGGTTTTTGAGCTAACGCCCAAGCGTCTAGACAAGACAATTAGAGACAAGGTTCTTAAAACAAAGGTCTGAACCAATACATAGATAACTACAACCAAAATAGGTGTATAGATATGAACCACGGTCGTGAGAGCAATGGAGAATGCAGAAGAAACCTTGGCTACCGCAATGACTGGGCAGGAGTTTATGTGCCTCCTAATACTCGAGAGGGTCAGGTTGGGAAATTGAGGTTAGAGAGCATGATGGTTGAGATGTTGAAGAAGGTGAGATCCATTGATGATCTATTAAAGGAGATCCTTGGTGACATATCAAGTATAGGGCAGAGAGAGAAATCTCATGCAACCGCCATCAAGAATATTGAGCAGTAGCTTGGGCAACTGTCTGCATCACTGAACCCTAGAAAAAAGTGTACACTACCTAGTGACACCATCCAGAATCCAAATAATGATGGCCACTAGATGGAGGTGATGACTAGGAGTGGTAAGACCACAGTTGACCACCATTTTCCAGTTGTAGTTGAATATAAGAAATAGAGAATTATTGAGGAGAGTGATAAGAGTGATGATATGGAGAGTGTTGAGTTGCCAAAGGGCCCGATAGAGGAGAAAGAGTCTGACATTGATCAAGGAGAAACTCAAGTGCACAGAGCTATCCCGTGACCACCACCACTGTTCCCTCAAAGAATGTAGAAAAAGGCGGAAAATTATAAGTTCCATAATTTCCTTTAAATGGTTAAACAACTATCTGTGAATATACCATTGGTAGAGCCATTGGAACAAATGTCGGGATATGCTATGTTTATGAAGGACTTGGTGATGAAGAAGAGATCTGTAACCTATGAGCCGGTAGAAAATGTACATCACTATAGTGCCATAGATACATGGGTCCTGGATCAAAAGAAGGAAGACCCAGGTGCTTTAACTATACGGTGCACCATTGGTAATGTCGAGTTCGCAAGGGCACTTTGTGATCTGGGAGTAAGCATCAATCTAATGCCCTTGGCAGCATTCAAGAGATTGGGCTTAGGATTCTCCACATCGACCGCATGCGGCTATTGATGGCCGACAGAACTATGAAGAAACCAGTGGGGATCATGTTTGATGTATTGGTCAAGGTGGACAAATTCATATTCCCAGCTGACTTTCTTATTTTGGATTGCGAGGTTGATTATAGGGTCCCCATCATTTCGGGGAGACCATTCCTTGCGACCGGGATGGCCTTAGTAGATTCGTAGGCTGGCCAGCTGAAGTTCAGACTAAACAAAGAAGAGGTCACTTTCAACATCTTCCATACAACGCAACAACACAAGGAATACAGTGTAATCTCAGCACTGGAGGATGAGTATGAGTCACTTGACAAATTCTGAGTAGTCAAGAGACTTGCGTCATGCCGCGATGTTAAATCAGGCTATTATACCCCGAGGATTCAAAGATCAGACCCGGGAGTTGAAATAGCTAAAAACTAAAAATCTAGGTTGTAGGCACAGGATGAGTCGTTGGATGACTCGTGAGGAGAGCCCACGAGTTGTCAGGTGACTCATGGGGAGGCTTGGGAGAATGGGAATAAGATCAAGAAAAAGGGGTCTCCACGGGCTTTGGAACGACTACTGGTCAGACACCATAAGTCATTAGGTCATCCGTGGGGAGGAGGAATAAGAAAAATAGAAAAGACAAGCAATGGACTTAACGGAAGGAGACCACGACTCGTCATGTCTAACAACAAGTCGTGGTATGGTTCGTTGGGTGGAATTTAAATGAATTGATTTTAGGGAGGCAGTGCACTTGAGGGGTGGTGGCCACGACTCGTGTCCACCCGTAACAAGTCGTTATGTTGTCCGTTAGGACCCCAGTGATCAGTCGAAATAGTGTACCCGACGGGCAAGGTGACGGATCTTTTGGCCATGTAACGAATCATCAGGTCACTCGTTAGGGTCACCTGACAGTTATTTTCTTCAAAATAGTAAGGATATTTTCATAATTTCCTTAGATTCTAAGGTGTAAACTACGTCGTTTTGGGTTATGAACAGGGAAATTTAAAGGGGTTAAGTTCAGTGTTCTCTTCATTCATGCATGCAAGTATAGTGAGAGACAATCATAGGAGATTCTAGGCTCTTCTCTTCAATTCTTCCAATGTCATTCTTGGGTAATCAATGGAAGTTAAGAATCAGTTTCCACATCCATGTCCCTCCTCTATAATTTATACAAAAATTTCAACGAAAACTCATGGGGTTTTGAATTTGATTTATTTAAACTCTAGTGATTTGATTATAGGTTTTGTGATTTTAAAATCCTATCATAATCTATGGGTTTTAATCAATTTTTATTATTTAAATCATTTATAATTTTATTGATTTCGAATTCTATGTATTTAAGACTAATTATGTATGCTCCTTGATGAATTGATTTGTGATCTATTCACCCATTGATGATAAGTATAAACCCATCATGAATTACGATTTAAATCATGAATTTATTATGTCACCCATAATGATTTTATGGAATTCAAGCTATATGCATGATCTACAAGTATGTATGAATCTTATGAATCATGAATTATATTTTTGGCCGACTCATGTCATGGCTAGTTCACGTATGTTCAAGCATGTTTATGATTATCATGATTTAACTAGCCCATGAATCCATGCATGTTATACTATGAGCACTATATACCTGTTTTGGGAGTAGTATCAAACACCGAGTAGGTTCGGAGCCTAGGTTCTGTCCCGGATCTCATAAAGTACGTCCCACCATAGGTATGTTGGGACCTTCTATGGGAATGTCCCTAGCCCAAATGGCCCTTTAATGGTGACATCACACTTTCATGGTTCGACCCTTGACAAGGTACGAATACCCTCCCGACTAGGGTTACAAGTCGAGCTTCATGTGTACTACTATAGGGTATATCAGTTAAGAGAATCTCCCATTAATCTTCATAATTTATTAATCTTATGATTATGTGTGTTTACTCAAGTCATGTTAAGTAAAACTCTTTTATTATGATCATGATTACGTTATGTTACGAACATTTTAAAAACCTTGATCCTTATGACATGTTATGATGTTTATGATGCGAGCATAATGTCATACTCTTATAATCATTTATGAATTTTTTATATGTTTTAAATGTCAATTTTATTTGCCTTGCATACTTAGTACATTACGTGTACTGACCGCATACTTTCTATGGTGTATCATTTTATGATACAGGCCCCAGCTCTCAAGCTCACCTTTACCCGTAGATTATCTCGACGTTGTTCTCAGTATACTTGGTGAATCCTCATAATTCGAGGGCTATGTATTCAGACTCGATGTTGTTCTTTTAGTTTCAAGATTGCTGGGTTAGTTGGGGAGTTGTCCCATCAACCTGTCTTTTCATGATTAGAGGCTTATCAGGCTATAAGTTATAATCAACTGTATTGTATGAGTCTAGTTTTGCTTTTCCTTTTCTTATGTCATGATTATGTTCTGTTCATGCTAAGTCTTCTGCTAATGTGATGGTTTTAGATGTATACTCATGCCATGGGTTGACTTGGGGTCTTTCGGGGCTCCTTGTCCCGTGTCTACGATCCGGGTGTACGTTCAGGTCGTGACAAACTTGGTATATGAGCCATAGGTTTGAAGTGTCCTAGGGAGTCTGAAATCTGCATTAAGTAGATTCTTTTTCATGGGTGTGAAGCAGCCACACTTATGAAAAGAGGCTAATATACATTTAGGAAACATTCCCTTTTTTCATGATCTATGTCGTCCGATAAATGTCCCTTACCCTTCTAATTCATGCTAATCGTGTTTGCAGAATCATGCCTCCACGAAGAATGAACGCCAAAAGAAATTGCAACAACAATGATCATGAGGATGTCCATGATGGTGAGCATCAACAAGCCCAACACGTTCACGGGGAGTATGTACCAGAGTCAGCTGCCCACAGGAGTTTAGGGCAGTGATTCAAATGCTGGCACAGACCATGACTGCCCAGGTACAGTATTGGACAATAGTGCATTTCCCTCATAATGGGAATGCAGCGGCAGCTAGGGTGAGGGATTTCTTGAGGATGAGCCCTCTGGAGTTCACGAGGTCAATGATGGACGAGGATCCACATGATTTCATAGAGGAGATTTTAAATATCACCCAGGTTATGAGGGTAAACAATGGAGAATGAGTTGACTTGACCTCCTATCAGCTTAAGGGGGTATCTCACATATGGTACAAGTATTGGAAGGATGCCAGGGTAGTGGGTGCAGGTCCGATAGGTTGGTAAGAGTTTCACACAACATTTTTTACTCAGTTCTTCCCTCGAGAGATAAGGGAGCAAAAAGCGGCCAAGTTTGTTAATTTGAAGCAGGGAAACATATCCGTTCAGCAGTACGCATTAGAGTTTACTCGATTATCTAAGTATGCGCTGCAGTTGGTGTCGGACCAGAGGGCTCGAGTGAGCCATTTTTTGCATGGGGTGCCGGACTTCTTGGACAAGGATTGTAGGATTGCCATGCTTCATCAGGATAATGACTTTCCCTGTATTGTATTGCATGAACAGCAGATGGAGTCAATATACAGGAGGCAGAGGGAGGACAAGATGACCAGAACCGACAACTATAGGGTTTCTCAGGCCAGGTCACGGGGTGGACAGTGTCAGCAGTCCAAGCACAGGTCCATCGCTCCAGCCCATCATCGGCCAGTATGCCATCGAGGTTCAGAGGGGATCATAGGAGAAGGGCTTCAGGCTCGAGGGATCAGGGTAGAATGCAGGTGGAGCACACTTTTCCATCTTGTACGAAGTGCGGCAATAATTATCCCGGGTGATGCTTAGTTGGATTAGATGCATGCTTTCGGTGTGGCCAACCTAGAAACAGACTTAGGGATTGCCCCTCAGCCAGATTAGTGGTCAGTAGGACCCGTGCGATGACAACAAGTTTTGCGGCACCAGCAGCACGTCCCCCTCAGAAGGGTGCCTCTACTAGTTCAGCAGGCGGTCAACTTGAAAATAGGCTTTATGCTTTAGTACCCTGCCAGGAGCAGGAGGCTTCACCAGATGTTATCACTGGTATGATTCAGGTCTTCCATATTGATTCTTATGCCTTGTTAGATCCAGGAGCTACTTTTTCTTTTTTGACCCCTTATATTGCTAGTAGTTTTGGAGCTAACCCTGAAATTCTGTCGGAACCGTTCACGATCTCTACTCCAGTCGGTGATTCGATGGTAGCTAGGCGGGTGTATAGAGGATGCCCCATTACAGTGTTGCATAAGCTCACCTCCGCAGACCTAGTAGAGTTGGCTATGACTGACTTTTGACATCATTTTAGGTATTGATTGGTTGTTTGCATGTTACGCTTCAATAAATTATAGGACTTGTGCGGTGGAATTTTGATTCCTGGGAGGATCAGTGTTAGAGTGGAAGGGTAACTCAGTTGTACCAGCCAGTAGGTTTATCTCGTATCTTAAGGCCAGGAAAATGATCTTGAAGGGCTGCATTTATCATCTAGTTAGGGTTAAGGACATCGAGTCCAAAACCCCGACTATCCAATTAGTTTCGGTAGTGTGTGAGTATCCAGAGGTTTTTCACGATGATCTGCCAGGTGTTCCCCCGGAGAGGGAAATTGATTTTGGCATTAATCTCTTACTCGATACGCAGCCTATCTCTATTCCTCCCTACAGGATGGCTCCAGCTGAGCTAAAAGAGTTGAAGGATCAGTTGAAAGACCTGTTAGATAAGGGTTTTATTAGCATGAGTAAGTCTCCATGGGGTGCACCAATTTTATTTGTTATGAAGAAGGATGGTTCTCTTCGCATGTGTATTGATTACCGGCAATTGAACAAGGTCACAATCAAGAAGAGGTACCCCTTACCAAGGATCGATAATTAGCTTGACCAGCTTAAGGGTGCCAAGTGTTTCTCCAAGATTTATCTCAGATCTGGGTATCACCAACTCAAGATTCGAGAGAGTGACATCCCGAAAACCTCTTTCAAGACTCGATATGGACATTAAAAATTTATTGTTATGTCTTTTGGACTAACCAATGCCCCTGCAACTTTCATGGACTGGATTAACAGGGTATTCAAGAAATATCTAGACATGTTTGTGATCGTGTTCATTGATGATATCCTTATATACTCTCGGAGCGAGGAGGAGCATGCCGCTCACTTTAGAGTAGTGCTTCAAACCCTCAAGGATCATCAGTTGTATGCAAAGTTCAGCAAATGTGAGTTTTGGTTGGACTCTGTATCATTCTTGGTCCATGTTGTATCAAGTGAGGGCATAAAGGTTGATTCTCAAAAAATCGAGGTGGTAAAGAATTGGCCCAGACTGGTGAACCCATCAGATATCAGGAGCTTTTTGGGCTTAGCAGGTTACTACCGGAGTTTTGTTGAGGCTTTCTCATTTATTGCAACACCTTTTACCAATTCGACTCAGAAGAAGGTGAAGTTTCAATGGCCAGAGACTTGTGAGAAAAACATCCAAGAATTGAAGACCCGACTCACTTCAGCACCAGCGTTGATCCTACCTGAGGGTATCGATATTTTGGTAGTATATTGTGATGCTTCTAGAATCAGACTTGGGTGTGTGTTGATGCAGCATGGGAAGGTGATAGCGTATACCTCAAGATAGGTGAAAATCCATGAGAAGAATTATCGACCCATGATTTTGAGTTGGTTGCGGTGGTGTTCGCATTGAAGATATGGTGACATTACTTGTATGGGGTCCACGTCGATGTGTTCACGTATCACAAACGCTTGCAATTTGTGTTCATGTAGAAGGATCTCAATCTTCGACAAAGGAGGTGGTTGGAGTGACTAAAGGACTATCACATGAGTGTTCTTTACCACCCGGGCAAGGCTACTAAAGGACAATGACATGAGTGTTCTTTACCACCCGGGCAAGGCTAATGTGGTTGCGGATGCACTTACTAGACTCTCTATGGAAAGTGTGTCCCACGTGGATAAGGGAAAGAAGGAGTTGGTGAAAGATGTCCATCGACTTGTGAGGTTGTGAGTTAGATTGGTCGACTCTACCGATGGTGGCGTTGTTGTGCAAAATGGATCTGAATCGTCCTTGGTAGTGGATGTGAAAGCTATGCAAGATGAGGATCCGATTCTAGTAAGGCTGAAGGAAGCCATCCGGAGTTAAAATGTGGAGGTTTTCTCCCAAGAGGGAGATGATGTGTTGCGGCACCAGGGTCGTATGTGTGTTCCCGATATCGATAATTTGCAGTACTAGATATTGCATGAGGAACATGAGTTCAGGTACTCCATCCATCTGGGTGCCACCAAGATGTATCCTGATTTGTGGGAAATATATTGGCAGAATGACATGAAGAAAGATATTGCAAAATTTGTAGACAAGTGCCCAAACTGTCAACAAGTGAAAGTTGAGCATTAGAGGCTGGGAGGCGTACTTAAGGATATTACCTTCCCACTTGGAAGTGGGAAGATATTAACATGGATTTCATTATTGGCCTACCACGTACTCGCCGACACTCTGATTCTATCTGGGTGGTAGTAGATAGGTTGACCAAGGCTGCACACTTTCTACTAGTCAAAACCACAGATTCAGCGGATGATTATTCCAAATTGTATATTTGGGAGTTGGTTTGACTTCATGGAGTTCCCTTGTCTATTATTTCAGACTGAGGTACTTAATTTTGACGGTCTTTACAGAAAGGGCTTGGGACTGAAGTTAAGCTTAGCACAGCATTTCATCCACAAATGGATGGTCAGGCAGAACAAACAATCCAGACTCTCGAGGATATGTTGAGAGCCTATGTGATGGACTTTAAAGGTAGTTGGGATGATCACTTGCCCTTGATCAAGTTTGCTTACAATAATAGCTATCACTCCCGCATCCAAATGGCACCGTTCGAGGCTCTCTATGGGCAGAGGTGTAGATCTCCCATCGGATGGTTTGAGGTTGGTGAGGCAGCTATGGTAGGGCCAGACTCAGTTCACGAGGCTATGGTAAAGGTTCGGTTGATAAGGGACAGGCTGAAAACTACTCAGAGTCGTCAAAAGTCATATGCTGATGTGAGAAGGAGAGAGTTGGAGTTCGAGGTGGACGATTGGGTATTCCTGAAGGTGTCTCCCATGAAGGGAGTGATGTGGTTTGTAAATAAAGGAAAACTTAGTCCCCGCTATGTTAGTCCCTACCGGGTTATGAGAAGAATTTGTAAGGTAGCGTATGAGTTGGACTTTCCATCAGAGTTATCTTCAGTTCATCCCGTTGTTCATGTATTGTTCTTGAAAAAGTTCTTGGGTGATCTAGCCTTGGTTGTCCTGGTGGATAGTGTTGATGTGAGGAACGACCTTAGTTACAAGGAAGTTAC
>JACEIK010001493.1:245999-258453 GCA_018107945.1 Datura stramonium | reverse complement strand
GGTTAGGTTCGATTTGACTTTTTTTAGTTAAAACCAAATCAAATTAATTATGGTCAGATTTTTTTTCCAACACTAAATCACTGGTCAAATTTTCTCAATTTTTACTCGAATTATCGGATTGATGCGGTTTGTCAGTTTTCTTTGATACCCCTGCTCCCAATATAGATAACAGTTCTTGCCATATTTTTCTAGTAATTATTGCATCTTATCACTGATAACGTCCTCAGGAATCCCATGAAACTTGTATATATTTTTCTGTATTTTGGAAATATCATTGATCGAGTAAGGATGAGAAAGTCCAATAATATAAACATATTTGGTTAGTCACTGTCAACTACTATTCAAATGACTATCTTACTTTTAGATTTTCGAAGCCCTTCAATAAAATTCATGCTCATGCTACCCCATGCTGAAACTTGAATATTAAGAAGTTGCATGAGTCCGAGATAAGGGACGGTGTCGTATTTATGTCTTTGACACACATCACAAGCTTTGATATGGTTATGTACATCATCTCTTAGCTATTTCCAATGGAATAGTGATATTATCCTGCTACATGTGTGATCTACACCAAAATGCCCTCCCATAAGAGAATTATGCCAAATTTGTAAATATGTCTTTCCTTAGTTGATTATCAGGCCCCTCCACCAAATTTTTTATTTTTCTCAACTGTTCTTGAATAAAAATGTAATTACTTTCTTTCGTTTAATTTCCATCCCTTTCCAGAGTTGTGATACCTCTTTCAGCTTGGGATTCTTATCCCAACTTTAAATAATCATTTGTATTAAATTATTATGAATATTGGATAAAGTGATTGGGATCCACAACTAGATAGTTCATCTGCAACTGTGTTTTCTTCACCATTCTTGTACTCTTAACAAACTCATATTGTATGAGTTTAGCTATCCATTTAACTGAGTACCTAAAAAATTTTGCTCCACTAAAAATTTAAGGGTCGTCTGATCTTTCTTGACTATAAATATTTTGCCTCTTAAGTATTGTGGCCACTTGCTAGCAACCATTGTTAGAGTCATCATCTCCTTATCATAGACTAAAAAGACTTGGTGTTGAGATGACAATCTTTTACTCAAGTAAGCAATTGCTTGTCACTAATTCCCACATTCAAGAATTAGTTTCCATCATGAAGGGAAAAAAAGATATGGTAAATTAAAATTGGAGTTGAAGTTGGAGCCCTTTTAAGCTTATTGAAAGCTCCATTTGCCTTGTCATTCCAAGTGAGTCTATTCCTCTTAAGAAAAAGTGTAAGTGATTTTTTTATGCTTTCATATCCTTTTATGAACCTTCTATAGAATCTTATTAGGTCAAGAAAGCTCTTTAACCTCTTCATAGTGTTTGGAATAGGTCAGGATTGCACAACTATTATCTTCTTAGAATCTGTAAAATACAGTGTCTTAGATACTACACTCTTTCAACATCATTTACGCACCTTTTTTTCTTAGCAAATAGTTGGTGTTAGACGAACAAATCAGAAGTTACTCTTAAGTATTGTAGGTGTTCTTCTAAATTCTTTCCTAAGATCAAATGGTCATAAAATATAAAATAAACCTTTAGAGACGACCTTCAAGTATATAGTTCATTAAGCCTCAAAAGCTGGGGGAGGGGTGCATTGATGATGAAAAATGGCATCACCATATCCTCAAAGTGCTTAGAATTCATTTAAAACTAACTTTGAGTATATTTGAGGGGTTCATTATGATTTTGGGTACCTTACCCTTAATTCAACTTTGGAATAGACTTGGGAGCTACCCAACTCTTTCAACAACTCCTCTATAATGGATATTGAGAACTTATCCTTGATTGTTAGCTTGTTTAGGATCCTATAGTTAACACACATCCTTCAAGATCTATCTTTATTGCCTACCAAGACATAAGGGAGGCATCATGGCTTAATCTATGTTGTATGACCCTTGACTAGGTAGATCTTTTACCTGATGTTCAATAGCATCCTTTTGCAATGGTGAATATATGTATGGTCTAGAATTCACTCATGTACTTCCTTGTAATAAAGAGATGTGGTGATCAAACACACCTCTAAAAAGATGTAACTGTTTGGGCTCAAAAAATAATTTGAGTATTCTTCAAGTGAATTTTGGTAAACTCATCATGGAGTTTGGATACCAAACTTATCATTCAATTCAATCCTTAATTTAAGATTGTTGAGATGAAGATCCTGAATAAGATTTCAGTTGACAATGCTGAAATCTTCATGAGTAAGGTGTGTTCTGAAGCATTATGGAGTGGAACTCACAGGAATTGGAAGAAGAGCCTATGGTAGTTAAATCTTGCTTGAGAATGTTTCCTAGCTTACATAGTCGTTGCATTTCCTGAACTAAGTCACAATTGCCTATAGGCAACACCAAGAAATCATCTTGGAATAAGACACCCTGCATCAGCCGCTTGAACCTCATTTTCTATGAAACAGACTTTAGACTTCTTCCATCAGCTACACAAAGATCTTAGGGATTGATCTGATGAACCTTGCATTGCAACCTTTTCTAAGTTCTTTCATTTATAAAATTATGAGTAGAACCACTATCTATAAGTATACTATCCCAATATTTTTGAAGCTCTTTCATTTATAAAGTTATGAGTAGAACCACTATCTATGAGCATATTGATAGAGTTTTTTTTTAGTAAAACTATTTATCCTTAGGTTTTGTACCCCCTAGTTCCATTCAATACATGTATAGAAAATTCACAATTCTCTACAAGGTTTTCCTCTTGTTCTTTCACATCACCACTTGCTTCTTCAATCACCTCTTCCTCTTCATCTAACTCAATGAAGAAGAGATGTATCTTTTTCTTGCAACTATGTACTAATAAGAATTTCTCATCACAGAAATAATATAGCTCTTTCGACCTTTTCTCCTCCATCTCTGTAGGAGTCAGCCTTTTCCTCATGTTGTTTTCCATCGGAGCAGTGTATGGTTTCTTGAAATTTAGATAGAGGAGTCGGCCTTTTCTCATGTTGTTGTCCATCAGAGTAGTATATATGGTTTCTTGAAATTTTCAAGTGCTTCCACAGAATCTTGAATATTCCTATACTAGTGTGAGCAACTAATTCGGTTATGACCTTCCCTTGGAGTTAGCAGCAAATAAAGATTCATGAAATCTTGCTAAGTGATAAGCTTGAGACATATTGCCATATTTGTCAATCCTGACATCATAACTGATTTCAAGATTAAGACTATTGAGGAATATATTGATTGCATGTTCAGTTGATGTTAAGACAAATCTTTATGTCACTCGTCCTGAGGAAGTCTTAGAACTAGTTGAAAATTTTCCCCAAAAATAACGAGTCATAGGATGAATACAAGAGAAGTGAAATTTGGCCCGGCATGTGACGGATGGTTACCACGAGTCGTGGTGACAACCAATGACTCATGGTGTAGCTCGTTGTCACTGGTAGATAGAATTTTACATGTGATTTCCTAAGTGTGGTTTTGTAGTTTCCTATGCTTTTAACTCTTAAATCAAGTCATTTTGGGTTTTCTAAGAAGGTTATTTTAGGGTTAAACTAAGCGTAAATCCTCATTCCTCTCCCTAACACCATAGATAGAAGATTCATCCTTTCAAGGCTCTCAAGCGATTAGGATTCTTCTTCTCAAATCTCTTGGGTCTCTAAATCAAGTCAAGAACTCTTCAAGCCCAGGTATATAGGGTCATGAATGGAGGATTCCTTCCACCATCATGCCCAATTAAAACTCAATTTCATGAATTCAAGTCTTCAATTATGAATTTGATGAATTTTTAGTGTTAGACCCAATTTGATGAAACACTCCATGAATCTCTTATGAATTTGATTCTCTCATGATCCTATCTATGATTTATGATTATTATCACATGATTCCAATATAAAAACTCTAATGAATCTCTATTTTCAAGTTATGATGATTTACTCAAGTATGCATGAATTTCAAGATTCATATCATGGTTGTAATTTTCAGCACTTGTTTTCATAGCTAGTTTATGTATTCACCATGTTTTAAACTACTCCATGTAAAACCCATGCTTCATGATTATGATATGAGCACTATGTATGATTTTGAAAGTAGTATTTAATACCGAACAAGTTGAGGTTCAGTGCACCCAGGTCTCAAAACTACGTGTCATAGGATAAGAGGTCCTAGCCAGTTGAGAGTGTCTCCCTTGCTCCTAGCCTAAGAAGTACTCGTCAGTTGAGAGTGTCTTTCTTACACTACTAGGATCATGAGTGATATCACGCCTTTATGGTTCTTACCCTTGGCAAGGTATGGACACCCTCCCAACCAGGGTTATATGTTAGGCTCCATGGTGCTCACTTGAAGTATGTCGGTTATAAGAATCTCACATTATTCCTCATATTTTATATTGTTCATGTGTAGAATTTTTTATATCATATTTTATAGTATACCTGATCTACGGATCAGTTTATGAGATTTACTTATGATTTTAAACATGCTAAGCTTTATGATTTTCTTCCAAAATCTTAGGTCATTATGCTTCAGCTTATGATGAACAACTTATGTTTTATGACTATCTCATTATTATGATTTATAGCATGTTTTCCTTACTCTCATATTTTACTTATCCTACATACTTAGTTCATAGTTCATTTAAAGTACTGATCACATACTTTTGTGTTATATCATCTCATGATGTAAGTTCAGGTGATCAGGATTAGCCCCGCCGCTAGATTTGATCTTGCTCCAGATTCAGCACAATTTTGGTAAATCCTTATCATCCGAGGATGTCAGTATTGATTCATTTTCTTTTTAAGACATTTCAATTTTCAAACTTAGTGGAGCTAGTTGGAGGTTTTATCCCTTCAGCTCATCTTATGTTTTAGTGGCTTTTCAGACTTGATTTATAGATATTCAGCAGTTGACTAGTCATCTTAGTTTTGATGTTTTATGATATCTCATACTTCTGTTTATGCCTTATATTATGTTTGTTCCACTTAGTGCTTGCTTATGCTCATATTATGCATGTGTCATGGGTTAGCTTTGAGCCATGCATGGTACTAGATTTTATGTTACGTCCGTGTTCTATGCTTGGGTAATGACAAACTTGGTATCGAAGCATCGGTTTAGGTGTGTCCTAGGGTGTCTGAAAGCTGCATTAAGTAGAATTTTTTTCATGGGTGTGAAGCGCGCCACACTTTTGAGGAAGAGGCTATAGACATTTTAGAAAATTTTCGTTCTTTTATGTTCTATATCGTGCGATGAAGTTTAACTCTCTCTATTTTTCTAACTCGTGCCATACGTATTTTTATAAAATGCCTCCCCAGAGAGCCAATGGAAGAAGAAATGGCAATAGCAATGGCCATAGAAATGGCAATGGAAATTAGCCAGCCCACCCGCTCCAACGGATCTTGTGAATGAGCAGGTGACTCATATGAGTTTAGGGCTATTTTTAAGATGTTTGCACATTCTATGTTGGCCCTGGTCAACCAGCAGGCGGTTGCACCTGTGAACCCAATGGGAGTGCTGCAGCGGCTAGAGTACGAGACTTTACCAGGATGAACCCGTCTGAGTTTCATGGTTTAGAAGGTAGAAGAGGATCCACAGGAATTCATTGATGAGACCTGGAAGATTTTTCAAATTATAGGGATTTTAGGAGAGAAGAGTGCATATTTGGCCTCCTATCAGCTAAAAGGGGTAGTTCATATATGGTTCAGGTAGTGGAAGAAAGGTCGTAGGGTCGAAGAAGTTCCTTTTGGACTGGGATGAGTTCATGACAACTTTCTTGAATTGGTTCTTTTTCCAAGAGTTGAGGAAAGTGAGTGTAGCAGAGTTCATCAACTTAAAGCAGAACAACATGATGGTTCAAGAGTATGCCTTAAAGTTCCCCTAGCTGTCAAAGTATGCTCCAGAGATGGTTGTCGAGCTAAGGGATCGTATGAGAAAGTTTGTGTCAAGGGTCTCATATTGGGTGGTCTAGGAGTGCAGAACTGCTATGCTGATCAGTGACATGGATATCTCTCAACTCATAATTCATGCCCTGCAAATCAAGAAGGAAAAGTTGAAGGAGAAGGATAAGGAGACCAAAAGCGCTAGGAGAGGAAACTTTGAGTATTCTTAGTAGAGGTCAGGAGGTGAACATCCTCACAGTTCCATCAGAGATCGTCAGCCCCAGCCCCATCGTCAGCTAGTGCTCCATTCAAGAACAGAGGTGATCAGGGGATAGAACATCAAGCTCTAATACTCAGGGGAGCATATCAGCAGGACGCACATTCCCAGCTTGCAAGAAGTGTGGTAAGAACAACCCTAGAGAGTGCTTAGTTGGTTCGAATGCTTGATTTAGGTGAGAAAATCCTGGACACAGACTCAGGAATTTTCCTTTAGCTAGACAGGATGATGGTAGAGGTTGTGCCCCAGCTACTTCTTCAGTAGTTCCAGCAGATCGCCCATCCCAACATGGCACATCATCTAGTGTAGGTGGCGGGTAGTTCCAGAACCGTTTATATTCCTTTTCATCATATCAGGAGTAGGAGAACTCACTAGATGTGGTTACGGGTATGTTACAAGTTTTTTCATCTTGATGTTAATACATTGCTAGATCCAGGGGCCAGATTCTCCTTCATAACTCCCTATGTTGCTATCAGTTTTGGTGTCAATACTAAAATCCTCTCAAAACCCTTCTCAATCTCTACTCCGGTTGGTGAGTTAATTTTAGCATGGAGGGTATACATAAATTGCTCTATTACAGTTCTTCAGAAAGTCACGTCAGCCAACTTAGCAAAGTTAGACATGACCGACTTTGATGTTATCCTCAGCAGGGATTGATTGTATGTTTTCCATTCTTTAGTCAATTGTAGAACCCGAACCATAGAGTTTCGATTCTCGAGTGAACCAGTCCTAGAGTAGAAGGGTAGTTCAACAGTGCTTGTAAGTCGCATTATCTCCTACCTTAAGTCCAGAAAGATGATCTCTGAAGGTTGTGTATATTATTTAGTTCGTGTTAAGGATTCTACGTCTGAAACCCGACTCTTCAGTCAATTTATGTTGTTTTTGAGTATCCATAGGTATTCCCCAATGATCTACCAGGAGTCCCTTCGAGCGGGAAATTGACTTTGGGATCGACATCCTCCCTGATACGCAACCCATATCCAGTTCTCCTTATAGGATGGCTCCAACCGAGCTTAGGAGTTAAAAGAACAGTTAAAGGATCTCTTAAATAAGTCTTTCGTCGGGCCTAGTAAGTCTCCATGGGGTGCTCTAGTCCTTTTCGTGTCGAAGAAAGATGGTTCTCTCAAGATGTGCATCGACTATCGTCAATTGAACAAAGTCACAATCAAGAATACGTTTCCCCTCCCTAGGATTGATGACTTGTACGATCAGCTTTATGGTGCTAGTTTCTTTCAAAGATAGACCTCTGATCCGGCTATCATCAGCTCAAAGTTAGGGAGTGTGACATTCCGAAGACAGCCTTTAGGACCTGGTATGGTCACTATGAGTTTGTAGTTATGTCTTTTGGACTAACAAATGCTCATGAAGCTTTTATGAATTTGATGAATAGGGTGTTCAAGAGGTATTTGGATATGTTCGTCATTGTCTTCATAGATGATATCATCATATACTTTCGGAGTAAGGAGGAGCATGTTGCCCATTTAAGGACTGTGTTGCAGACTCGTAGGGACCATTAATTATTTTATAAATTCAGCAAGTATGAGTTTTGGCTGAAGATAGTTGCATTCCTTAGGCATTTGGTGTCTAGCAAGGGTGCACAGGTAGACTCTCAGAAGATTGAGGCGGTTAAGAACTAGCCTATACCTATCCCTGCTGAGATTAGAAGCTTTTTGGGTTTAGCTACTACAGGAGGTTTGTAGAGGGATTTTGATCCATTGCCTCACCTTTGACCAAGTTGACTCAAAAGATGGTCAAATTTCAGTGGTCCAACGCTTGTGAGAATAGTTTTTAGGAGTTAAAGACTCAACTCATTTCAGCTCTAGTTTTGATTCTACCAGAGGGCATGGACAGCTTTGTAGTGTATTGTGATGCCTCTAGAATTTGCCTTGGGTATGTGTTGATGCAGCATGGAAATTTGATATCTTATACTTCTAGACAACTTAAGAGTTATGAGAAGAATTACCCGACACACGACGTTGAGTTAGCAGCGGGTGGTGTTTTCCTTAAAGATTTGGAGGCAATATTTATATGGGGTGCATGTTGATGTGTTCATGAACCATAAGAGCCTTCAGTATGTGTTTACTCGGAAGGACCTAAATTTGTGGCAAAGGAGATGGCTTAAGCTTCTCAAGGACTATGACATGAGTGTTTTTTAACATCCAGGGAAGGCCAATGTAGTGGCTAATTCTCCTAGCAGGTTGTCCATGGAGAGTGTGACTCATGAGGAAGATGGAAAGAAAGAGTTGGTTAGAGATGTCCATAGGCTTGCTCGCTTAGGGATTCTCCTTACAGATTCGGTAGATGGTGATGTTATTGTGCAGAATGGATCAAAATCTTCATTGGTGATAACAAGTTACAGCAAGGCAAGACAAGGATCCTATCTTGGAGTAGTTGAAGGAAGCTATCTGGAAATAAAAAGTGGAGGTTTTCTCCCAAGGAAGAGATGTTGTACTCCAATGTTAGGGTTGATTGTGTGTTCAGGATGTGGTTGACTTGAGAGCAGATGTTGAGAGAGGCTCACAACTCTCGGTATTCTATGCATCCGGGTGCCACCAAAATGTACCGTGATCTATGAAAAGTCTATTGGTGGAATGACATGAAGAAGGATATCACGACATTTGTGGCTAAGTGTCCAAATTGCCAACAAGTAAAGCCTGAGCATCAGAGGCCGGGAGGTATGCTACAAGATATCAATATTCCTACATAGAAGTAGGAATAGATCAATATGGATTTCATTATAGGTTTTCCTCGTGCACACCGACATCATGACTCTATATGGGTGATTGTAGATCGGATGACTAAGTCACCGTATTTCCTACCAGTTAAGACTACAGATTCAGCCGAGGACTGCTAGACTTTACATTCAGGAGTTATTTAGGTTGCATGGAGTCTCTTTATCCATCATTTCTAATAGGGGTACTCAGTTCACTTTGCAATTTTGAAGATCATTTCAGAAGGGCCTTGATATTCAGGTAAAACTTATGGTCAGGTTGGGCGGACCATCCAAACCTTGGGGGACATGTTGATAGCTTGCATGTTTGATTTTAAGGGAAGTTGGGATGAACATTTGTATTTCATTGAGTTTGCTTATAATAACAATTACCGCTCTAATATTCAGATGGCTCCCTTTGAGGCTCTTTATAGGCGGAGGTGTAGATCACCTATTAGGTGGTTTGAGGTAGGCGAGGCTACGTTGATCAAACCATATTCAGTTCATGAGGCCATGGAGAAAGTTCAGCTTATCAGAAAAAGGCCAAAAATATCTTAGAGTCATTATAAATCCTATGCTGATATAAGAAGGAGAGAGCTTGAGTTTAGTGTGGACGATTGGGTGTTTCTGAAGATGTTACCCATGAAGAGGGTTATGAGGTTTGGAAAGAAATGGTATGGACGATAGGGTGTTTCTAAAGGTGTCACCCATGAAGGGGGTTATGAGGTTTGGTAAGAAGGGAAGCTTATTCTCCAATATGTTGGTCCTTATCAAAGTCTGAGGCATGTGGGCAATGTAGCTTATAAGTTGAAGTTGCCTACGAAGTTGGCTTCAATGCATCCTTGTTGAAGAAGCACTTTGGCGATCCAGCTGTAGTTGTACCTATAGAGAGCATTGGGTGAAGGATAGACTCACCTTTGAGGAAGTTCCTGCTGAGATTCTTGACCATCAGGTTCGAAAGTTAAGAAATAAAGAGGTTTCTTCAGTGAAAGTCCTTTGAAGGAATCAGTTTGTAGAGGATCTACTTGACAAGCCAAAGCAGATATGATAGCCAAGTACCCTCACCTCTTCCCTTCTAACTCAGTTTCAGTATGAGGTACAAATTTCCTCCTTAGTACTCTATCCAGATTCGTGTCAGTTTCACATTTCTCGGTCCCTTTTATGTCTCATTATGCATACATATTTCATGAATTCAATTCAGTATGTGTATCTCAGTTTGGAGTTAGTCACTCCATTAGTATTCAGTCTGTAGCTTTCAATTTGGGATTACAGCTCTTTTCCTATCCTTTCAGCTTTATTAGTCTCCATTCAAGGATGGATGTTTCCAAGGGAGATAATGTAACACCCCAAAAGTCACTAAGATCAAATCCTAGACTTGGAGTAGAAACCAATAGAAAAATAATCAATGTCCCACAGAACGACTCCTCATACGAGCTGTGGTATGACTTGACGAGTCGTTGGTGGAGTTGTGGTAAGCCAGCAGTCCATCTTGGTCCGATGGTGACAACTCATGGTACAAGTCATTAGATGTAGTGACGAGTCGTTATATCACTCGTCCAGAGAAAGTCTAGAACCAATTGAAATTTTTCCCCAGAACTAATGAGTCACAAGATGACTTATTGGTTCTTGTAATGAGTTGTTATGACGAGTCGTAGGATGAAGATCATAGAAGTGAAATTTAGCCCGGAATGTGACAGATAGTCACCATGAGTCGTGGTTACAACCAGCGACTCATGGTGTGGCTTGTTGTCACTGCAAATAGAATTTTAAGTGTGATTTTTCAAGGGTATTTTTGTAACTTTCTATGCTTATAACTCCTAAACCATGTCATTTTGGGTTTCCTAAGAGGGGTATTTAAGGTTAAACTATGAGTAAACCCTCATTCCTCTCCCTAACACCGTAAATTGAAGATTCATCCTCTCAAGGCTCTCAAGCAATTAGGGTTCTTCTTCTTCTCAAATCTCTTGGGTCTCTAAATCAAGTAAAGAACTCTTCAAGCCCAGGTATGTAGGGTCATGAATGGAGGATTCCTTCCACCCTCATGCCCAATTCAAACTCAATTTCATGAATTCAAGTATCAAATGAACTTGATGAATTTCTAGGGTTAGACCCAATTTAATGAAGCACTCCATAAATCTCTTATGAATTTGATTCTCACGATCCTCTCTATGATTTATGATTATGATCACATGATTTCAATAGAAAAATTCTCATGAATCTCTATTTTCAAGTTATGATGATTTACTCAAGTATGCATGAATTTCAAGATATGTATCATGGCTGTAATTTTCAGCACTTGTTTTCATGAATAGTTCACGCATGTCAAGGAATCTATGTATTCACCATTTCTTTAAACTAGTCTATGTAAAATCCATGTTTCATGATTATGATATGAGCACTATGTATGATTTTATGAGTAGTATTAACACCGAGTAGGTTGGGGCTCAGTGCACCTAGGTCTTAGAACTACGTGCCACCGTAGAATAAAGGGTCCTCGCCAGTTGAGAGTGTCTTCTTTACGCCACTGGGCTCATGAGTGATATCACGCCGTCATGGTTCTTACCCTTGGCAAGGTATGGACACTCTCCCGATCGGAGTTACAAGTTGGGCTCCATGATACTCATTTGGAATATGTCAGTTATAAGAATCTCCAATTGTTCCTCATGTTTTATGTTGTTCATGTTCAGAATTTATGATATCATGTTTTATAGTATACTTGACCCATTGATTAGTCTATGAGATTTACTTATAATTTTAAACACGTTAAGCTTTATGATTTTCTTTCAAAATCTTGGATCATTATGCTTTAACTTATGATGAACAACTCATATTTTATGACTATCTCACAATTATGATTTATAGCATTTTGTCCTTACTCTCATATTTTACTTATCCTACATACTCAGTACATTCAAAGTATTGATCGCATACTTTTGTGCTATCTCGTCTCATGATAAAGGTTCAGGTGATCAGTCTCAACCCTGCCGCTAGATTCCATCTTGCTCCAGATTCAACACAGTTTTGGTGAGTCCTAATCTGAGGATGTCCGTTTTGATTCATGTCCTTTTTAAGTCATTTCAGTTTTCAGACTTAGTAGAGTTAGTTGGGAGCTTTGTCCCTTTGGCTCATCTTAACATATAAGGGACATTAACATATAAGGATCTCATGACACTTTTTAACGGTAAAATTATATTACATGATATAACATGATCGCTACGACATACTAAATTTTAAATGTGAATCCATCTCTACTCACTAGAGTAACAAGTAAGAAAATAGTGACATTCCACCCATAATATAAATCTTATTTTCAAAAAGGTGAACCACCCCAATACTTGAAAAGAAAAAAAAGGATTGAGGCAGATTGGTGGGATATTGAAAAAGCAAAAGTTTGGAGATCTACTTTTTAACTTTGCTAGCAAAAGTTCCAGTTTTGCATGTGCGCCATAATGCCTTATCCTGCTCTGTTTTGACTTCTCAGATTCCCTTTTCATAACCACTATCGATTTTTAAATCATAATTCATTTAATAGGCCTAAATTTTAAGTTTTAACATTTTAAAATTCTTCGTTCAAGATTTAATATTTATTAAGAATTATATATATATATATATA
>JACEIK010001493.1:225375-244268 GCA_018107945.1 Datura stramonium | reverse complement strand
TTCTAAAGACGACAACATCATAAAATATGGTCTACTTTGTTATCAAAGATCTTTACTGCCTCTCCTCTTTCTTTCTTTCTTTCTTGATGGAATCAAAAAGTTGTTAAAATGTGATATTTTGGCATTCCAACTTTTTAAATCATTTCTAAACAGTGGGTGACATACATATATGAACAAGGTCATGACATTAAATTAAATTAATTATAATATTAATAGCCTAATACAGTAATGCCCAAATGTAACATCTCAAAAAGTGAAGAAAAGAAATCATTTTTCTTCAATCTAAAGATACATATCCTTATCACCATCATTACATCTCGTGAGGAAGCACTTTATTTGTATGGAACTTATAATCATCTTCAAACGAGCTTAATTAGGACATGTTCTCTTAATCATTTCATTTTAAGAGTTAATTTCCATATCAAGGTTAGTTTCCTCTGAAAGTAAGCTAACCTGATGGATAATAATGCTCAAAGTCTAATCATATGGCTAAGACTCCATTTCAAACTACTCTTTAGAACCAGAGAGTTTCATAGACTAGCCTGCTAGACGTGGATAGAGGCCGAGTTCTGCAAGTTCAAGAACAAACTCACTACTTTCAGCTCAAAATATGAAAATATATATAAAAGAATTAAAATTTGCACATATAATAAGACTACTCATTTGGAACCCACTGACTCTAGATTCTAGATTATTAATTCCTGTGACCTTCATTACCATTCCAATTAACCTTTTATGTTTTTTTTTTAATTTTTATACAATTTTTCACACGATTTTTTTACTCGCCTAGGAGCCCAAAATTTTTCATTTGGGGAGTAAAATGCTCCCTATCAATGATGACTTCATGTCCAAAACTTTGAACTTGAGACATCCGGTCAAGAATGAAGGAATACTTAATGCTCTACCCCCAACCTTGGTTGATAATTAGCCTTTGTGTTAGTAAAGCTATAGTTCTGATCCATTGTTGAAAAAGTAAGAAAAATGAGGCAGAGTAGTCTGAAATATGATACAAAGATGGAGAAAAACCTAGTACAAGAAGACAAATCACTCATTTTAAAGTGTTTCACATTGATGGTCTAATGAAAAGTTACATGATCACATAACTAAACCCCTAGCAATGGCTTGATTCATTTTAAAACTAGTGGTTCCATACACAGGCAACCCATCTCTAGTTGCATGAACATGACCAATCATGCTTATGTTCTCAAGTTCAAACAGATCAGAACTTGCACAACTCCTACCATCATCATCTTCTTCTTCATCCTCTTCATATTCACTTTGGTAAAATCCTCTGTATTGATGCTTGTTGATATGCTTCCCCTCAAATTTTCTGAAGCTTCCTGCTTTTGGCACTTGCCAGATTCTTGGTTCTTCATTCTTGTATATGCTCTTGTGACCACATGGTTGACAATCTTCATCAACAATTACACTGACAGGGCAAAATCTGACTGACCTCTTTGATTTATTACCTCTATAAGAAGGGGTTTTATTCAAGCAAGAAGATTTTGTAGCCAAAGAACATGTCACAGTAGTTGAGTCATTCACTGATCTTGACTTCCTCACTGAACTCCAATCTTCCATACCTTGATGGTGATTTTTCTTCATGTTCCTCGAATTGAATATCGAATTCAAGAAGTTTGCAATTTTCCCACCTGGTGAAATAGGTTGTTTGACCTTCTTCAAGTCGCCATAAATCTTCAAGGCTCTTGATTTTGTTCTCATGAACCTTCCTCCTTTACATTTTGGAGTTGTCTCTGCAGAGAATGTGACGACCTTTTCTGACCTTCCTGGAACAAGCGTGTCATGAACTTGTCTTGTTGGTTTTGGCAGTGTTGGAAAAAATGATGATTTAGGGGTGGATCTTGAAGCTGACTCAGTTTCTGAGGAAGAAAACATGCTCGAGTCTGTTGATGAGCTTGAATCTGAACTGAAGTGTCCTGAGCTTTGAGTATACTTGTAACTTTCCATCCATTTCTCAATCAATATTGCTCGTCGAAGGCTGACAATTTCTTCTTCAGCTTCCACAGCGTTGTTCCTTTTATTTGGAACATGCTTCTCTTCTTGACGTTTTTCTTCTTCTTCTTTGGATTCATCAATGGAATGGTAAATGGCTTCCAGCAGAGAGGAAGAAAACGATGGCGTCTTCCGCCTTTGCTGAGGTCGAATTATCGGCTTTTCCCATGAAGACATTTTTCTTTTTCTGCTGGATTAGCTAACACAACAGACAATATCAGCTATGAAAACAGAGTTTAACCTCTAAGAACCAACTGAGAAAGATGAACGAAGGCAAAATGGAAAAATTAAAAAAAAAAGAAAAAGAAAAAAAGAGGGAGACAAGAATGTGAAAGGGGAAGTGGGGGCTTGGGGCTGATGCTACTGACTAGGAAGTAGGATGCATTTATATAAAAAGAGGGGAAGCTTAGCGCGCGTGCGTGTGTTCTGCCAGAATGGCCAAGTAAGTGCTGCTCAGTTTCCTTTACTGTCACTGTCTACACTTCTGCATATTAGTATTAACTTTTTTTATTATTATTACAACCATAAAAAGTGTTGATTACTCAATATTCAAATACTTCTTTGTCCAGAGGGTGTTATTATTATTATTTCAGAAGCACTTCTATCTCCAAGGTGCAGGGGATGGAATATAAATGAGCATACTACAAATTTCTACCAGCAGTATCATGACATACCACACGTTTTGTTTTTACGAATTATTTAGATATAAGGTCAATGAAAAAAAGAAATGAAATTTGCTGAAAAGAGTACTAGTAGATATAATGACAGAAATACCCTTGGTAGAAGTTATGTTTGACATTTTGCAGTAGTACATTTTACGGGAGGAAAAGCCAAAAAGGTGGAGAGCCAGATTGTTAATCAAAATTTCAACTGAACCAACCAAATAGAAACTCGAAAAGACTAAAGCATGGTATCTTCGTGGGACGAGGGTAGAGGGACGGGCCCATACTCACCCCAGCTGCAAATCAGTGCACCAACTAGGATTTACACAGGGAATTTCTCAATTATAAAAAGAAAGAGACTAGAAAAAGAAATCAAAAACAAAATGAGCCTTTATTGCAGTTTTAAATACATCAAGATGGAGAATCAGTCCAGGCAAAATCTAAGGGGTAGTGATTTGGAGGCCCGTAACGACTTCAGAAGAGAAATGAGCCATACAATTGAGCAGAGATCATTGTAAGCACAAATATGCAGCCGTGCAGTTTCAGCCATTCAATGGGTCACTCTCTTTATCACTGATCAATTCTGGATTATTTCATTCCCGTGCAATTTAGAATGCACCTCAGTTGGCCCCTGTGGAGTTCAATCTGTCAACATCAACTAACTGGTACAAATCTCCCCGCCTTTGTTTTTGAAATGGAAAGTATGTTCTGCTCATCAAAATTGGAGTTTGAGTATATAAATGGGCCAGAAGAATATAAACCGTAACTTCTCAATAAGCTCTAAACATGAACAAAAGTTCATGACTGTGGGAACTGGAGATATTGACCCTTCCATCCAAGAGAAGGGAAGGACAAATTAACCATCAAAAAATCATTTTACTATGACAAATATATAAAATACAGCAAAGCTATGCACAAACAACTGAACAAATACATATTCAATCTAAAACTAATCTGGAGTTGCAGAAGAAACTCACCTTCTCTGCTCAATTACTGAATAATCAATCTCTGCTATTAGTGTAGTCTCCTCGTGTTCTGTGGTCACAAGCACTTCGCCAAACTGCCAGATTGAGTTTCTTTAGTTTCCTTTTCTTTCTCTCTTTCTTTGTTTTTTTGGCAGGGGAGGGGTTTCTTTTTTTTTTTGAGAGGGATTTGGGTATGTGGGTTACTCAGTATAAGATATTTAGTGACAGTAGAAAACATGATTGTTCCCAATATTTCTTTTGCGCCAATCAGCTGAACAGTCAAATGGTTTGATATCCTCGTTTCTTCTTTAAAATGACATGAGAAAAATGTTTACTAAAAGATATTTGAAACAAGCCACTTTAGACGTCAAATACTCACCGGTCCAACAAGAGTAGAGTGTCCCCAGGCTACATAACTAGAACCACTGTCTCTAGAGGGTGAACAAGTTGCTACATACAACTGATAGGAATATGTGCACAAGAAATAAGATCAGATCTTTGGAGTTAGTAAATACAATCAGCTAGCCATGAGATTCAGAAGAAATTGTGCTCAACTAAGAAATTTAAGTTTTATACGGACAGAAATAAAAGTGCAACATCTAAATTGATGATAATAAGCAGAGTAATACTATGATATTATACATAATTCCAACTATCAACTATACATGACAAGAAAGAGGAAAAAGATAAAGCAATTTGACATCAAAGAAGCACCTCTTACGCTCTTCTAACAGGGTAAGACAGTATCTTCTATTTTGGAAAACTAAAAATTATTGAAATCATCCATGCAATCCATAATGAATTACACGGACAAGAATTTACAGTTTCCAGCCACGGACAAAAAACAGCATAATCTTTAACACCAAATAAAGCAGTGCATACATAAATAAATTTGGAGACACTTCAAGAAACATTGCAACTAACACTGTCAAAGACCAATCCAGCAAAAGTAATTTTGGAGTTATCAGTACTGTACCTGGCAATCTGCAGCCCTGCAGGACAAGTAACATAGATATTACTAGTTATTCTCTATGTGCATGTAAAAGTCAAATTATTATACAGACATCATCAAAACTTGACTGCATATGAAAAGTTGTAACGAACAAAAAGGCAAGCAAATAAGTCTTTTCTAGGATTTGAAAGATCAGAGTGTCTCCAAATTTCAGTTTATCTAGAAGGAGCCAAAGCTTTTTAATGGATCTAGTCCGTCCAGACCTAATTCAACGAATTTATCTTGCTTTTATAGAGTTGAGTAATTTCCAATCTGAAACCTAAGTAGATTAGTTAGTAATTAAAAGTAAAATGAAGGAGTGACAAACTATAAAGAAAAAGTAGTGCAATTTTTGGCATCTAAAAAGTATTAAAGAAACATAAAAGAGAATTGGAAGAAAAATTAAAATGAAAGTAGTAAATCCTAATATAAACTCATATGGGCTTGCAAATCAGTAAACATCTATCAATTTCCACAACATAGCTGTAACAAAGTAGCCCAACGCAAGAATCACCATAGCATGTGCCGTAAATGTTTTCCATGATAAAAGTCGATATGATAAAAGGTAGAGCACATGGTCAACAATAACCATCAGTAACAATTTATTGACAGGTGCAAAGTACACTCTTAAATCATAGGACACCCTTGTTTTCTCCACTGGCGGCAGAATCAAGAAAAAGTGGTTTATAGGCATTACTCTTTGATTTGATTCAACATCTCTGCGCTAAGACATACACAAAAAAACCATGCAGCACGTGAAATGATAAATATACCCCTTTGATTTTATTTGTCCAGAATATCAGCTGGTATTTACACATTTGATTGCTAAACAGAATTCCAGAAACTAAGATGAACCTCAATATTTGACAGCTCCTTAATCTTAAGAAGGCTTCACCATCAAAAGAGAAGATCACAAAGATAGCCCCCGATGGTATTTTGTAACAACTGATACAAAGGAACCAGAGAAACCCGAGTAACACGTTATCACAGCTTATGAGGAATCAGCCTTTATTACATGATAAAATAGACTAACACTTAGCTTTTTTATAAGACTAACACTTAGTTACATGTGTAGTACTAAATTCATCACTACCTCGCCCGTTGCAACAACTCCCAATGCAGTGGACCGGTTGTCATGTTAAAGGCACCAGGATAACAAAGCAGATGAGCACCTAAAATGCAGGAAAAAACAGTAGTTGATAGAAATTACGGCATGTTAAACCAGACATAAAATAGCCTATTTACTTCCATTTGCAAAATCTAGATGAGACAGGAATAAAATTCCTTTATGTCACAAATAAATTGTGCACAGGGTAAAGTCCACTTTATGATGTAGAGAATGTGATGAGCCAAATATTCTGCATAGTATTTCAGCTGTCTTTAACTTGCCAAAGCTTCCATTTCCAATTATAAAAAACCTACATTCTTCCAATGTCTCAGAAGTGAAGAATTTAACTTGCAGGTCTCCAAAGTTCAGAAGAAAAGGAGAAGGCAAAAAGGGTAGGTCTTCTGGATAAACATTACATAACAAAGAGAGTAACTGTCTTGCACAGAGAGAAGATAGGGAAGTTAAATATTTCTAGTAGACAAATAGAGAAGTAGAGAATAATACCTCTTGCAGCATAGATAGCCGCCAGTTCTTGGAAGCGAATGTCATAGCATATACCAATACCAATACGTCCAACCTCTGCATATGGTATTCACTAGTTACTTAAGGTAACTCTACTGAATGGCCACAAGTAATTTGGTAAAAGATTATAGAAATACTAAGCATATCTGCATGAACTAATTTCAGGGAAAAAGAATAACATTGGCAATATGCTGTGCACCTTTCCGAGTGAAGAGCTGCAGCTAACAAGATATCTTCAAAAGCGGGACACCAGTAAAATATGATAAAACAGCAGATGCTGGTTACTTTTTTTTTTTTTTGGGTTGATAGTACAGAAGATGCAGGTTACTAGATTGAGACTCGCCATCAGACTTGGAAAAAATTTTCTAACTTCCTCCAACATAAGTATGCCTAAACTTGTCTCCCCAAATTTTTTACAGTATACTGAATAGGTGAACAATGTACATCTTACATCGGTAGAAAGCTTGTCAAACCTGTGTCTACAATAGTAGGTCTTGCTCCAGCTGTTAGGGTCCTTGATTCTTTGAAAGTCATCTTTCCTGGAATGTCAATGTCAAAGAGATGTATCTGCAAAAACATTGCTTTCTGATTGAATTAGTTAAACCACTAAGGCTCAATAATTCCAAAAATGCAATTAAATAAATTTATGAGAAATAGTAGATATAATGAACATAATTGGATTGCAAATGCATGTCATAAATCATTTTTCTTCTTAAAGTGTTTTTCTTAAAACTCTTTCCAAATGAGAAAGAAAATGTGCAGACCTTCCTATGCTTGGCCAAAAGCTTTCCATCTGTGCCAAAGACACAACAACTGTTATATAATTTATCACCGCTGCGTTCGGGTATAGAGCCACCAATAATTGTAATCTTTAGACTCCGAGAAACTTCAGATAACATCCTAGTTGAAGGAGATGCATCTCCACCAGCATCAATGTCCTCTGCATATACTGGAAAACTGTCATTGGAATATGGACTATTCCATATTTCCTGTCATAGCAGGAAGCAATTGGGTTAATTTAAGACTCACTTTGAAACAAGAAGAGCAGAGTAAAAAGAGATACTAATGGAAGCAAATTATTGAATGTAAACAATAGTAAGATAGAATGAAGGAATTAGCATCGTGGGTTAGAACAATGTCAAAGAAACATCATAGAACTCTCTCAGTGCACTCAAACACAAAGAGATGCATCCAAGTTGATCTAAAATAAACAAACAAACAACAGAATATCAAACAATTAAGGATGTATAAACATTTAAAAAGCAAAGCATAACTTAGTTCAGACATGAATTATAGGCCGATTGTTTAATGTAAGGACAAGCAACAAGGAAATGGTTAATGTGGAAAATGTTAATGAAGGAGACAGATTCTATTTCTTATGCTTTGATATTTTGAAATATTTAATACCATAATATAGTTCATACATGACTTATAAGCCCATCATTCGTGGAATTCTGATACCAAATTGTTAGGATTTTGTTCTTCGATCCCAACACAAATAACTCTTAAGTCTCTCATAAACCATGTGTGGCACAAAGATGAATCTTGTTGGTAAAGAACAGATAAAATGTATATACCCTAAAAAAATAGGGCAGCCTGATGCACTAAAGTTCCCACTATGTGCGGGGTCCGGGAAAGGGCCGGACCACAAGGGCTTATTGTACGCAGCCTTTCTGGAGTCCAGAGAGATGACTGTATTGAGCTAGTTCAGCTACTACTTTTAGAAACTAAAAGAAACTTACAGGGAGAAGAATAAGCTGAGCACCCTTTTCTGCGGCGTCTTCTATTGCCTGCTGAGCATGAGCAATGTTTCTCTCCTTGTCTGTAGTTACAGATAACTGGCAAAGAGCAATCTTGAACTGATGCACAGAAAAAAAATATGACATCATAAAGTGGCTCTAAACCACAGAAAACGTAAAACCAAAAGTTCCTTCCATACGAAGTTAAAAAATCTTTTTAAGCTCAATATAACCTATAGACAGGAAAGACAGCTAACTGCAGGAACCATAGGGTTATTAGAAAGGTAAGGTAAAGTGAAAACGTTAAGCAACCTCAAATCGTTCACAAGCTATTGAAGCTTCTAAAAGAAAAATGAGAAAAGCAACTGGGAGTAGTGCTCAATGTGAAAAGGTACGTTTACCCATTACAGCATTAGTCTTTTGGATATGGGCAATCCATAAATAGGAAAAAAAGATCATATTTCTAAAGCTTTATGAGTCCTTAAGATATCTCCTCCTTTTGAATATACACATATAAGGAAATTTTACATAATTTTTTTCTGGACAAGTATGGACAAATGTGATTTATAACCATGACAAGATTAAATCAGTAATGATCATTATGTAATGTAAACCAATTCAAACACATAGGAAACACTAGGCGGAAGATAAAATTTCGTATCTAACTTGTTAAAACGCCAGAATTTTGCAACTTGATAAGAATTATAAGAGAAAATCGAATAGATCAATCAATACATACAAATGCTAAGAAAAAGTGAGAAACATGCCTTGGTGACAGGAGGAGTAGGCAAGGGAAGCGCTGTAGGTACCCTAGCTTCCTCAGGCTTGAAGGAAGCTTCCATAGTTGCAGAAACGATGGAACGCAAAGACATGGCGATGTTTCTCTTATTACTGTCGAAGGAGCTGTGATGAATAACGGGAAGTGCAGAATTAGAGCAAAATCTGAAAGAGAGAGAGGGGTTGGTAGTGGGAAGGAGGTTCCGATGGCTCGCTAAAATCCCTGTGGCCTTCATTTTCAGTACTCTGTCTGTCTCTGTGGGTTTACTTGTACGGTTCTTGAGGAACCTTGAGTGCCTTTTCTTTAACCGGATGGCAATGACATCCCCATCATTAAAATCAAAATTTAAGCAAATTAATACTTTTTTGGGGTTTGATTTAATTTTAAATTTGTTATAAAATATAAAGTAGAAGTCTAATGTTGTACAGAAAGAGAGAAAAATAAAATTGATTATTTCTTTTGAAAGATGAAATATAATAAATGATAATTTTTTTATTTATAGGAAAAACTAATTCTATAAGATAAATATATTNATAATTTTTTTATTTATAGGAAAAACTAATTCTATAAGATAAATATATTTATAACATTCTACCATGAATGTCTACTTGAAAGATAATGTTCTCACTGATATTTTTACTAGAAAAAAAAACAATGAAAAAAGTTCTAGTAAAGGAAACATAGTACACATATCTAATAATATATATTTTGGCTGCCTCATTAAAAATCTTACAAGAAAAAACCCAGTGGGACAAAATCTTGCAAGAAAAGAAAGACTACAGTGCGTATTAACTCCCCCTGATGAGAACATCAATCCAAAACTTGAATCTTCACATCTCAATCTGGTGCACTATCTTCTCGAAAGTTTGAGTTGGTAGAGACTTGGTGAATAAATCAACTATATTATCGCTTGAAGACTGTTGCACGTTGATATCATTCTTTTGGAGATCATGTGTGAAGAAAAGTTTTGGTGAACTGTGTTTCGTTATATCTCCTTTTATGAATTCTTCCTTTAATTGGACTATGCATACTACATCATTTTCATATAAGATTGTTGGTATTTTGTCACATTTCAAACCATATCTTTTTCAAATGAGATGTATCATTGACCACAACCATACATATTCTCGGTTTGCTTCATAAATAACTATTATGTCAACATGATTTGATGATATAGCTACAATAGACTGCTTTGTAGATCGTCAAGATATGACTGTAACCCCACATTTGAACACGTAGCCTGTTTGAGATAGAGATTTGTTTGGTATAGCTAAATATCTTGCATCAACATAACCAACATTATGACTGCAATTGTTATAATAGACAAAACTTATATCAGTAGTTCTTTTTAGATGCCCTGATATGTGTTTGATTCTGTTCCATTGTCTCCTAGTAGGAGCAGAACTATATCTTACTAACAGATTAACTAAAAATGTTATGTCAGGACTTGTAATATTACCAAGATATAAGATATGGTATTTTAGGACCAAGGATTATATCATTCTTTTCTTGAAGTAGGAATGATCCTTATTCACATCAAGTGATTGAACAACTGATGTGAGGTTAAAATGTTATATATTTAGTCGTTATTACGCCTCACATTTGGGTGTTCTATAGTACTTTGAGCACTAAAAACATGTGTTACTCCGAACTTCATGGTTTTTAATGTGAAGGACGAAAATAAAGAGTTTGCAGCTAAAAAGAAGGAAAAAGAAAGCTTTCTAGGTCTTAATAGAAGCCATTAAAGCCAACCCGATGTTCATACGAGGTGCAAAACCAAGTGTGGAAAGTAAGTCCACAAGAAAATCAAGCTAGGAAGCTAGAAGTATATGTTCCGGTCACGTCCAGCAGACTACTAGGCGACGCGACAATGCACTGGAAGGAAGCCTAGAAAGAAATGATGGAGGTCTTGAAAATAACACTACCGCATCGCGGCCCGCGTAGCAAGGAGCGACATGGTAGTGCAAAAAGGGGCCAGTTTTGATGCACTCATTTAAATAAAGAGTATATTCATCCAAAACCATTTTAGAAACCCTATATGTACCACATATACGTAGTATTGATGTGGGATTCGAATTATTGAAGTCTGGAATAGAGAGAAGTGGAGACTTAAGAACTTTGTATAGGTATATCACTTTTGTAATTTTCTTTACACAATTGATATTCATGAATTCTTTGGTTTACAACCAATTCATGAGTAGCTAAACTTCTTAATTCAGTTGTTATGGTTTAGACATGATGGTTGTACAATTTATCTAATATTTTTCATTAATTTGAGTTTCTTACTTTTCTTGGTATTGATTATTTGATTCTTTGGCCAATTATTAAATATTATTTGTGGCTCATCAATTGAAATCGGAAGAGAAAATTTGCGAGTGTAACAAGAAAAAATAGGGATCGTTTACGAACTCTATTGAGAAGGAAGAGAAATTTGCTAACGTGGATAGGAATATATCCGTTAACCTTGCTTAGTTGATACAAAAGATTTTTCACATGCACTTCACTGTCGACTGACGACCATAGGAATATAAGCGTCGGTAATAGTCGAGTAGTCTTCGATACTTCCGATAGAAGCTCAAGAAGGAAAATTAACCTGCAACTAGTAACTCGAAAAAAAGAAAAATTAACCTGCAACTAGTAACTCGAAAAAATAATATAAGTGTGCAATAGGAGAACTCAACTTGATTGTCAATCAGCCATAACCCTGGACCTTTTTCTCACTTTATTGGGACCAAAGCAATTTGTAGTTCTAGTTTTCATTTATTTTCACAAAAGCATTTAGTAATACATCATTCCCTCAAGAATTATTTCCCCTTTTTACTGAATAATTAATATAAATTAAATTTTATGTAAATCTTTGATAAGTCCCTATGGAATCGATATCTAGACTTCATTGTCATATATTACTTATTGACTATGTACACTTGTGTATGCGTTTGAATGCAACAAGTTTTGGCGTCGTTGCTAAAGATTTTTTGCTTAAGTTGATTTTTTAATACCTATTCAATCTTCACCTGAGTTGTTGTTTTAACATTGTTCAGGCTACAGGTATGGTATATGTGAAATACTTGGAGATCAAGAAAATTCCTTGGCTCCTTTTGATTCAAAAATTGAGAAAACTTTTCGCAAAAGATCTAAAATAGCAGAAGACGCACATAGACAAAATATGACTGATAATCTGAATGCTCTGCCACTGGGCAGCGCTATATAAGAATGTATTTCTGTGATAAACTTACCTAGTTCTAGCCTAGAAAATGCTTCAAAGGCTATGTCACGCCCTGAGTCTACACCCCTGACAGAACACGGTACTTGAAGCCACAAGTGACCCCAAGTCAACCCCTGGTCTATCATACACTGGTATTCTGAGTAAAACAAATATAGCGGAAGCTTTGAAATAATAGCATAAAAGAATTTATGAAAATAAAACTGAAAATATAAAGTTTAAGAACATCTGAAGTCTAGAATTTATTCTATGTCTGAAAGCCCTCTAATTGATGAGTTGCTGGGACAAGTCCCCAGCTAACTCTAAGTCTAGCTAAAAATAATAAACTAGCTGAAAGAAGTAAAATAAGGCCCTCAGATGATGAGGACTCACACTTCAACTACTGAGGAGGAGGATTGAACCGCAGCGACTACCGGTGCTGAGTCTGAGAACCTGCAGCTGTATCATGAAACGATACAGCAAAAATGTATGCGTCGGTACTTTGAATGTACTGGGTAAGTGGGAGAAAACATGACTGAATATAGTGCTTGAACTGATATGACATGCAATGACCAATAAGTAAACTGAACTGAACCACTGAAGTAAACTGAGGTGGTCAAAATGACCCTGTCTGAGGGTCAAGGCATGTCCTAAGTCTGAAAGTACTGAGTCTGAGATACTAAACTGAACTGAGCTAACTGATAGAACTAGAACTGAACTAAGCTGCTTATTTTGAAACTAGACTGGACTGACTAGTGGGAGAGTCTGTAACCGACATTTAACCACGTGAGCTAGACGTGGAGTCTAATGTATACACCCCACCGGTAGTACCCAATATACCTTGCCACGATATAAAGACATGAACTGGGTGATCACAAAAGTCTAGGGCCAATCAGGCCAAGTATTACTGTAACCTATGCTGGCAACGTAGTTTTGGAAACCTAGGTGCGCTAGAATACCAACCCGCTCGGTGCTAAGTTCTACTCCCACTGGAAACCTATATTGGACTACTAAGCTAATAGCTCGAAACTGGGGCCCAAGACTAGTGAGGGACATATAACTGAAAGTACCCTGAGAGTCTTAACGGATCAGATTCTGAACTGGGTTCTAGACTGGTCAGAACTGCTTATCTGGAAGTGTCGTAACCGTGTAAGAACAATTGTAACCTGAACTAGGGTCCTGGGCTGGTCATAGCTACATAACTAAGATGTCATGACCGCCTAATGGACCAAATAACTAAAATCTGAGTCTGATTCTGATAACTGAGAGACACCACTGACACCTTGGAAGAAGACTGAAGTCAAATTGATCATTTGACACTTTCTGGATAGTTCTAAGAAGGTTCTGTGTTCTAACTGAACTAGACTACTAAGCAGCTAATAGAGAACTCACTCATTCCAATAACACGGGAAATTTCATAATATAGCGAAGTTTCAATAATNATATATAAAATAAGAATCAATAAGAAATTCAGCCCAAACATACTTCAGAAACTAAACAAAATCTAATACACAACTAATCACTGCTCGAGAATTTAGGGCTGTAAAATCACTTGTCAAGAACATCAACAATTTACTTAAGAACTTATGAAAATCATATGAATGATAAGCATGGACAATAACCCAATTGAAACTAACGAAAACCAACATGAAAATATTTTTCACAATCGAAAATCCTAGGGCTAAGCTGATAGGAGAATTATGGGAGGATTTTGGGGACACAAGGGAAGGAAAATTCCTTGTTGAATTCCCACATACCTGACTAAAATCTCCCAAAGAAGAAGCTTGAACTGCTGCTATAGATAAGAAGCCCTAGTCTGGCTTGGAGGGTTCTTGAGAGGAGAACGTTCGATCTTTTCTGAGAACTGAGAGTGGGGAATGAGGAATGAATCTCTTTTCCCCTCTAAAACATCTAAAATTAATACAAAAACGATGCAGTTTAAAGCTTGGGAGAGTAGAAAATTACTAAATAGCCCTTAGAACTTCGCTGGGAAAAATTGCCAAGTACCCCTAACGGGTCGTGGTTACTGACCACGAGTCGTGGTCACTCCCATCAGGTACATTGCCTGGGATCCTCAGTAGGTCACCATGAGGGACCTAACGAGTCGCTGGCATAGATGACGACTCGTTGTACCCACTCGTCAAGTACACTGGTCAACTAAATATATTCCCAACTCAGGCCTGACCATGAGTGACTTAACGGGTCGTGGACAGTGACCACGACTCGTGAAGTCCCTTGTTGGGTACACTGCCTCCCCTCTATCCATTATCAAGCCTCCTTTTCACGGCTCACCTAACGAGTCGTTATGTCACTTAACGATTCATTAGGTGGGTCGTCCAAAAGCTTTTCTGCAGCTTTTTCAGATTTCCTAATTTAAGTCCCAGAATTGGATTTTGAGTTTCCGCGGCATTACAATATCTCCCCCTTGTAAACATTCGTCCTCGAACGTTAGAAAACACACAGGAAGCAGAAAATTAGCAATCAAACTTTCTAAATATATGCTCATTTAACTCCAAAACTGTCGGGATGACTACCTCCGTTTCAAAATACATAACTGAACTGAATTTACTTCTCATACATACATCCAAAGTCGTAAAAGAAACTTATACACATGAATTGAATTCAACAACTAGATCAAGTCCTAAGGAAAAATTAACATTTCAAGCTACAACAACGTCGATAGAGAACAAGTGCGAGTATTTAGCCATCATATCCGCTTCGGCATCCCACAAAGCTCCCTCAACCTGCTGATTTCGCCATAAGACCTTGACTGAAGCTATTTTCTTATTCCTCAGCTTACGAACCTGACGATCAAGGATCTGGAATGGTACTTCCTCATATGAGAGACTACCTTTTATTCCTACACTGTCCAATGACATAATTGAGGTTTGGCACTTCTTCAAAAGTGACACATGGAAAACTGGGTGCATAGCTGCTAATTCTAAAGGTAACTCTAGCTCATAGGCCACATTGCCGATATGCCTCAAAATTTTATAAAGTCCCACATACCTCGAACTAAGTTTCCCTTTCTTTCCAAACCTCAACACCCCTTTCATGGGCGAAATTTTCAGGTATACCTAGTCATCAACTGCAAACTCCAACTCTCTTCTTCGCACATTGGCATAAGATTTCTGACAACTCTGAGCAACCTTTCTCGAATGAGCTGAACTTTCTGCATTGCCTCGTGAACCGAGTCTGGCCCTATCTAAGGTAGTTTCACCAACTTCAAACCACCCTATAGGAGATCTACACCTTCTACCATACAATGCTTCAAATGGGGCCATCTGGATGCTAGAACGGTAGCTGTTATTGTATGCAAACTCGATAAGAGGAAAATGGTCATCCCAATTACCCTTAAAATCAATCACGCATGCTCTTAGCATATCTTCCAGGGTCTGAATGGTCCGCTCAGCTTGCCCATCGGTCTGCGGATGAAAAGCAGTGCTGAGTTTGACCTGAGTACCTAGTCCCTTCTAAAAGGACTTCCAAAAATGTGATGTGAACTGTGTTCCCCTGTCTGAAATGATTGTCAAGGGCACCCCATGGACTCTGACTAGCTCTCGGATGTAAAGTTTGTCCTAGTCCTCAGCTGAGTTTGTGGTTTTGACTGGGAGAAAGTGAGCTGATTTAGTCATCCGATCTACTACCACCTAGATTGAGTCATGCTGCCTTCGAGTCCGGGGTAGACCTGTAATGAAGTCCATATTTACTTCTTCCCACTTCCAAGTGGGTATACTAATATATTGAGTCATGCCCCTAGTCTCTGATGTTCCACCTTAACTTGCTGGTAGTTCGGGCACTTGGCTACAAATTTAGCAATGTCTCTTTTCATGCCATTCCACCAGTAAATATCTCGCAGATCATGGTACATCTTTGTAGCATTGGGGTGAATAGAGTATCTCGAACTGTGTGCCTCAGCTAGTATCTACTGCCTCAACTTACCAATATTCGGTACACACAATCTTCCCTGGTAACGGAGCACACCATCTCCCCCTTGGGAGAAAGTCTCAACCTCCTTTCTGAGAACTGCTTCTTTTAGTTTAAGTAGGACTGAATCTTCATCTTGTCTGGACTTAACTTCAACTACCAAGGATGAATCCGACCCGCTTTGCATTACCATGCCACCTTCAGCTGAATCCACCAACTGCACCCTTAATCGGGCTAGCCTGTGAACTTCTTTCGCTAGCTCCCTCTTGTCTTCCTCAATGTGAGCTACACTTCCCATAGACCGTCTGCTTAGGGTATTAGCCACCACATTGGCCCTACTCGGGTGATACAACACACTCATGTCATAATCCTTTAGTAGCTCCAACCACCGTCTCTGACGTAGGTTTAGGTCCTTCTGGCTGAACACATACTGAAGGCTCTTATGATCCGTGAACACATCCACGTGAGCCCCCTACAAGTAGTGTCTCCATATTTTTAATGCGAATACCACTGCTGCCAACTTTGAGTCATGATTTGGATAATTCTTCTCATGAACTTTGAGTTTTCTGGAGGCATAGGCTATCACTTTGCCCCACTGCATCAAAACGCAACCGAGTCCAACTCTGGAGGCGTCACAATAAATGACCAACCCATCTGATCCTTCCAGCAAGGTTAACACCGGAGCGGTAGTGAGCCGAGTCTTCAACTCCTGAAAACTCTTCTCACACTCATTCGACTACTGAAATTTCACCTTTTTCTAGGTTAACTTGGTCAGGGGAGATGCTATGGAGGAGAAAACTTCCATAAACCATCGGTAATAACCCGCTAAGCCCAGGAAACTCCTAATTTCAGTAGGAGAGGTAGGTCTGGGCCAATCCTTCGCTGCTGCTATTTTATGAGGATCTACCTGTATTCCTTCACATGAGACCACGTGACCCAAGAAAGTCACGGACTTAAACCAAAATTCACACTTACTGAATTTGGCAAACAACTGGTGGTCTCTGAGTGTTTGAAGCACTATCCTTAAGTGATATGCACGTTCTTCTTTATTTCTAGAGTATACCAGAATGTCGTCTATAAATACAATGATGAACATATCCATATACTACTTGAAGACTCTGTTCATCAGGTCCATAAAGGCTGGGGCATTTGTGAGTCCAAAGGACATTACCACAAACTTGTAGTGACCATACCGAGTTATGAATGCTGTTTTTGGTATGTCACACTCTCTAACCCTTAACTGATGGTATTGTGACCTGAGATTGATCTTGGAGAAACAACTGGCTCCCTGAAGTTGGTCAAACATGTCATCAATTCTAGGTAGGGGATATCTGTTCTTGACTGTGACTTTGTTCAGCTGACGGTAATCTATGCACATTCTGAGGGTACCGTCTTTCTTTCGCACGAATAGAATTGGATCGCCCCAGGGAGAGATGCTAGGTCTGATAAAACCCCTGTCAAGAAGATCATTTAACTGCTCCTTCAACTCCTTAAACTCAGTTGGAGCCATTCTGTAAGGAGGGATGGAGATGGGCTGAGTATCTGGGAGGAGGTCTATTCCGAAGTCTATTTCCCGTTCAGGGGGAACTCTAGGAAGATCCTCAAGAATACATTTGGAAACTCGCTGACAACTGGAACTGACTGAATGGTTGGGGTCTCAGAGTTGGACTCCTTGACCCAAACCAGATGATATAGACATCCTTTTGAAATGAGTTTCTGGGCCTTAAGGTTGGAAATAAACCTACCCTTAGGCGCTGAACTGCTGCCCGTCCATTCTAATACTGGCTCATTAGGAAACTGAAACTTGACAATTCTAGTTCTGCAATCGATTGAGGCATAGCAGGAGTGTAACCAATCCATGCCGCGAATAAGGTCAAATTCGATCATGTCTAGTTCTACGAGATCAGCTAGAAATGACTTTATTCAGGACAGAGACTGGGCAGTTTCAATACACCCGGATGGCTCTAACTGACTGCCAACTGGGGTGGAGACTGAGAAGGGTTCTGATAGGACCTCTTGACTGATGTTGAACTAGACTGCTATATAGGGAGTCACAAACGAAAGAGTGGCTCTTGGATCTAAAAGGGCATACACGTCTAGATGGAAGAGACGTAACATACCAGTAACTATGTCAGGTGAGCTTTCCTGATCCTGTCGGGAAGATAGAGCATAGAAACGATTTTGGTGCTGACCGCTATCTGTACTTGATGTGTTGGCCTACTGATCTAGTTGGCCTGTTGGTGCTGATGATGTGGTAGATTGTGATCTCCCTCGCCCTGTTGACGGGCACTCCTTAAGCCGGTGTCCAAGCTATCCACACCCAAAACAGCTCTCTCGTCCCTAAAGGCATTCTCTCGGGTGGTTCCTACCACACTTGGGGCAAGCTAGATACTTATTCCTGGTACTGTGAGTCTGAGACTGAGTGCCAAATGATCCATCCCTCCGATCCTAGTGGGACCGCAAGGTTGGGGCGCTGACTGAACTAGGTGCTGGGGTTCTCTGCTGCTGTTGTTGTTGCTGCTGCTGTGGGCGGCTACCTCCGCTAGATCTTTGATGCCGAAATATGACTGTCCAGTCCTTTCCCTTTTGTTCTTACGCTCCATATCCTTTAGCTTTTCAGCCTCGATCTGCTGGGCATAGACAATCAAGCTAGAAAGGTCCATGTCCTTAATCAGCATCGCGGTCCTGCACTCCTTGAGGACCATATTTGACACTCCATTTACAAATTTCAGCATGCGAGCTACCATCTCTGGAGCATACTTAGACAGCCTAGTAAACTCTAGAGCATACTACTCCACAATTCTGTTGCCCTATATCAAGTTCATAAACTCCGCCATCTTTGCCTCCCTCAGCTCCCGAGGGAAAAATCTATCCAAGAAAGCTATGTGAAATTCTTCCCACTCCACTGGTCCTGCTCTTGCTGGCTGCCCTTCTTTCCACTGGTCATGCCAGACTTGAGCTACCCCTTTCAGCTGGTAGGCAGCGA
>JACEIK010001493.1:209928-225312 GCA_018107945.1 Datura stramonium | reverse complement strand
ACCAAAGAAAAAGTGCCTTATATCCATATAAATATACCTAAGTCCATGCTATTTTCTTAGTTTTGAGCGTCGAAAGTGCTGTAAACTCACAACACATCAACATCTTTCACAAACTCTTTACTTCCATCCTCGATATGAGACACACTTCCCCATGAACAACCTGCTAAGAACGTCTACCACTACATTGGCCTTGTCCGGATGATAAAGAACACTCATATCATAGTCCTTGAGAAGCTCAAGCCATCTCTTTTGCCACAAATTCAAGTCCTTTTGAGTGAACACATACTGAAGTTCTTGTTGTCCGTGAACACATCCACATGCACCCCATACAAATAGTGCCTCCAAAATTTTAAGGCAAACACCACTGCTGCTAACTCAAGGTTATGCGTAGGGTAATTCTTCTCATGAGTCTTAAGTTGTCTCGAGGCATAAGCAATGACCTTCCTATGATGTATCAACACATATCCAAGGGAAATCCTAGAGGCATCAGAATATACCATAAAGTCATCTGTTCCCTTTGGCAGGATCAAGATTGGAGTAGAAATGAGTTGGGTCTTTAACTCTTGTAAGCTCCTCTCACAGTATTGGACCACTAAAATTTGACCTTCTTCAAACTCAATGTGGTCAAAGGTGCAGTAATGGATGAAAATCCCTCTATGAACCTCTGGTAGTAACCAGCTAAACCTAAAAAGCTTCTAATGTCACTAGGAGTGATAGGTCTAGCCCAGTTCGTCACCATCTCTATCTTCTGAGAGTCTACCTAAACACTCTCACTAGACACTACATGGCCAAGAAATGCAACCGACTGCAGCCAAAACTCACATTTGTTAAACTTAGCAAACAATTGACGGTCCTTAAGAGTCTGCAACATAATCCTCAAATGAGCGGTATGCTCATCCTCACTTCGAGAATACACAAGGATATAATCTATGAAGACAATGATGAGCATATTCAAGTATTTCTTGAACACCCTGTTCATCAAATTCATAAAAGCTGCAAGAGCATTCATTAGTTTGAAAGACATTACTATAAACTCACAGTGACCTTATCGAGTTCTGAAAGTTGTTTTTGGAATATCACACTCCCTAGTTTGAGATGTGATAGCCGAATCTGAGGTCTATCTTTGAAAAGTGTTTAGAACCCTAAATATAATCAAACAAGTCATCAATATGGGGGAGGTGATACTTATTCTTGATTGTGACTTTGTTCAATTGGCGGTAGTCCATGCACATTCTGAAAGAACCATCCTTCTTCCTTACAAAGAGGACTGGAGCACCCCACGAGGACTTACTATGCCTAATGAAACCCTTATCTAAGAGATCCTTCAACTTTTCCTTCAACTCTTTTAGCTTAGATGGAGTCATTCTGTAAGGAGGGATGGATATGGGTTACATATTAGGGAGGAGGTCTATACCAAAGTCAATCTCCCGCTCGGGAGGGATTCCTAGTAGATCATCTGGGAACACCTTTTGATACTCACAAACCACTGGTACTGAATGAATATTCGGGGTTTGAACTTAAAATCCTTAATACAAACTAAATGATATACACACCCCTTGGAGATCATTTTCCTAGCCTTAAGATAGGAAACAAAGCGACCTACAGGCACTACGGAACTACCTTTCCATTCTAGAACTTGTTTCCCTTAGAATCAAAATTCTACTATTTGGGTTCTACAATTGATTGAAGCATAACAAGAATACGACCAATCCATGCCAAAGATAACATTGAAGTCAGTTATGTTTAAGTCTACTAGATTAGCTGAGGTTACTCTCTAAAGTACTATAACTGGGAAATTTCTATATACCCTCCACGCTAAAATTGACTCACTAACTATAGTAGAAATTGAGAAAGGTTCTGAGAGGATTTGGGGACTGACACTAAAACTGATAGAAACATAGGGAGTCACAAAGGATAATATGTCCCTTGGATCTAGCAATGCATAAACATCAAGATATAAAACTCGTAACATACCAGTGACCACATCGGGTGAACTCTCCTGATCCTGTCAGGATGAAAGTGCATAAAAGCAATTCTGGCGTTGTCTACTACCGACACTAGTATATGCGCTCAATTGAGATGGGAGAGCTACTAGAGCTGCTAAGAGGTGGTTGGGGCACGGTCTCTACTGTCACCCTATCTAGTTGAAGAACAATCTATAAGTCAATGACTGGACTTTCCACACTCGAAGCAAGCATCCAAACCAACCAAAAGCTCCCTGGGGTGGTTCTGACCACACTTCCTGCAGGTGGGAAAGTGCGCTCCCTGGACATGCTCCTATGACCCTTAGAGCCTTATGCTCAACCTCTTTGTTCAACCCTGGACTTGGATGAAACACTGACTGACAATGGAGCTGGGGCTGATGACCTCTGATGACTGTGAATGGGGCCCACCATTTTTCCTCTGCTGGGAATACTTAAAGTGCCCTGTCCTAGGTCTCTTTGTCTTCCTATCCTACTCCTACATCTTCTCTTCATCAATCTCTTGAGCATATATCATGAGTCAAGAAATATCTATGTCGTTGTTGAGCATAACAGTCCTACACTCCTTGACCACTAAATCTGAGACTCCCGACACAAACTTGCTCATTCAATCCCGTTACTCGATAACCATCTCTGAAGCATATTTCGGCAGTTGGGTGAACTTCAAAGCATACTCCTACACTGGCATACTGTTTTGCTTCAAGTTGATGAATTATGCAACCTTTGCTTCCCTCATATCTTGGGGAAAGAATCTGTCCAAAAAGGTTGTCATGAACTCATCCCAATTGATAGGAACTGCACCTGCCCTATGATCTATCTGCCACTACCTAAACCAAATGTAGGTTACTCCCTTCAGCTGATAGGAGGCCAAATCTGCACTCTCCACTCCGGAAATACCCATAATCTGGATAATCTTTTGGATATCTTCAATAAACTCTTGTGGATCCTTGTGTACCTTTGAACCATGAAACTCTGGTGGGTTCATCCTAGTGAAGTCTCGCACTCTAGCCACCACAACACCCCCATTAGTGTTCACAAGTGCAACCTCCTACTGGTTGACCTAGGCAGTCATAACCCATGTTAATATTTGGAAGGCAGCCAAAAACTCAACATGAGTCAGCTGCTCATTCAAAGGATCCGCTTGAGTTGGTGGGGCTGGCTGATTCCCATGGCCACTTCTCTTTTGGTGGCTCTTTAGGGAGGCATTTTCTGTAAACGCGTATAACACGAGTTAGAAGAGTAAGAGACTTGGACTTTCTTTCACGACATAGAACATAAAAGAAGGAAAATTTCCTATAATGTCTCATAGACTCTTACTCATAAGTGTGGTGCGCTTCACAACCATTAAAAAGACTGTACTTAATGTAACTTTCAAATATCATAGGACACACATTTTCACACCCAAGAATAGACCCCGGATGTCACACAGGATATATAACCATAAATAGCTCCAATCTAACCCATGGTACATGCATAATGTAAGCATAAACATACACTAAGCACAAGCAAATCATAAATAATAGCATGAACGAAAGTCTAAGATATCATAAGATATAAATAGAGATAACAATGTCGACACAGCTGAGCACCAATGCATCATAGTATGAAAAGCCTCTAAAACATAAGATGAGCTGATGGGACAAATGCCCAACTAGCTTTGCTAAGTCTGTAACTGAAAAGACATAAAAGGGACATAAACCAAAAAATGACATCCTCGGATGATGATGACTCATCAAGAGCTGGGCTTAACTAGAGCAAGAGTGAATCTAATAGGGGGGTTGAGACTGATCACCCGAACCTATATCATGAGACAATATAGCATAAAAGTATGCGATCAACATTTTAAATATATTGAGTATGTAGGATAAATAAATCATAATAGAAGGGACATTATGATAAAATCATAAATGTAATAGAGATACAAAACATGAGATTTCCATTGTAATTTGAAGTATAATGACCCAAGATTTTGAAAACAAAATCATAAAGCTTAACAGGTTTGAAATTATAAGTAAAACTCAAAATCTGATCAATGGGCCAAAATACACTATAAAACATGATATCATAAGTCCTGAACATGGATAAACATGAAACATGAGGAAAAATGGGAGATTCTTCTAACCGACATACCGAAGTGAGCATACTTGGAGCCCAACTTGTAGCCTTAGCTGGGAGGTGTATTCATGCCTTGCCAATGGTAAGAACCATGAAAGCGTGATATCACTCATGAGCCCATTCGGACAAGGGAGACACTCTCTACTGGCAAGGATCCCTTATCCTACTGCGGAACGTAGTTCTGTGACCTGGGTGTGCTGAACCCCAGCCTACTTGATTTTAAATACTACTCCCAAAACACACATAATGCTCATATCATAATCATGAAGCATACTTGGTTTTGCATGGGCTAGTTAGAAATCATGAAATTTATAAACGTTTTAACATACGTGAACTAGTCAAGAAAATAATGCTGAGAATTCTGCCATAATACATAAGCTTGAGATCCATGAAATTCATACATAATTTAGTAAAGCACAATAACTTGAAAATAGAGATTCATGGAAATTTTTTCATAGAAATCATGTGGTCATAGTCATAAATCATAATTAGAATCATGCGAGAATCAAAGTCATAAGAGATAATAGAGTTTTTGCATGAAAAGGTTCTAACCCTAGAAATTTATGAAAATCATAATTGGAGACTTGAAGGAATTGAAATCATGAAATTAGACTTGAGATTTGGCATGAGGGTGGAAGAAATTCCCATGGGAGAAATTCCCCATTCATGTCCCCATATACCTTGGCTTTGATGAATTCTTTCTTAAACTTGAGACTCAAGAGAGTTGAGAAGAAGAAGAACCCTAGTTTCTTGAGAGCGTTGAGAGGTTTGATCTTTAATCTATGGTGTTTTTGAGAGGAATGAGAGTTTAGGCTAAGTAAAACCATCTAATACACCCTTTAGAAACCAAAAACGGCCTAGTTTTAGGAGTTAAAATCATAGAAAATTACTAGGATGCTAAAAACGAGCTGAAAAACTACCCTGCCAGCCTTCACCGAGTCGTACCACGACTCGTGGTGGCATATAATAGATCGTGGTATGCATTCGTGGATTCTATGTGAATTAAAAGCTTTCTGAAAAACTTACCATGGACCCTCAGTATGATTCATACCATGATACCATGATTCGTATCATGACTCGTGGTGTCCAGGGTTGTCCGTTGTCCAACAAACCTGATAGTTTTCCACTAAACTACACATAATGTTTCACTCCGAACTCCGATTGATGCAAGGTTATATGTGTTGGAAAGAAAACTCAAAGGGATTTAATTTGATGTGTTGTATCACCTAAAAATCTTTGCAAAATGGGAGTTATGGTCGATTAAAATTTACTCTTGTAAGAGCTTATGCGAAGACTCAATCGATAGGAAAGCTCTCAACTCAACTTTATGCTAGAGGTTCATTATGACCTTAGTTTGTATCCAATGCACTTCTCACATTTAAGAATTAATCATAACACATAGTTTCCATAAAATTCATCGGATTCAGATCTATCCACATACCTAGAATGATTTCAAACTTTGCCCAAAAGTCCGAGGCATTATAATATCTCAACTCACGGCTAAAACAATGATACGTACCATCATACCATGGATAATTGATACTAACAAATTACACCTGTTAAATAGGTATAAAGGGTCGTTGTATCAAATATAGAACCCAACAAGGTTGGGGTCAAATCCCACAGGGAATAAGGTGCAAAACTTATCCAAAGTGAATACTCAAATTTATTTAGTCGACATTTCAAAAGGGGAAATAAAATCACACTTAGAATTGAAGATTTTCTTGGTAACGATTAGAGAGAATTTCCAATTTGTTTCGATAATTTAACTAAACCAAGGATGTGATTCCCAAGAATTTTTAACTATGACAGGTCTATATTGTATTTAAATCTAAGCTAACATTATACATGCAGAATAGACAGTTCTAGAAACTTCCCTAAAGTCTTTCGACCCACTTAGAGAATTGCCACCCTCAATCTTCAACCTTTGGGTGATTCTTAATTTAACTACTGTCACAAGTTTCGGGTTGACTATTCTTATAATAGCTCAACTCATTAGATGAGGGTTGAAAACCTCAATACCCGTTATCAATTCTTCTTCCTAATCATGAAATCTTTGATCAAACAAATTAGATTTTAGGCAAGAGTTAATGTTTTCAACCATTAAATAACAATCAAAATGGAAGAATTGATAATACACGTGGCTTGCTAACCTAAACATTTACATTCATAAACCAACAATGTTAATAGATAAAGGTTCACACAATCCTAGGTAAAAAATTTAGCTACTCATAACACGGAAAATAACAATCATGAGAAGAGTAAAGATGACAGATATATACTTACAATGATGGATACAAAAGATAATTCATTCAAGAGTGATTCCAACCTTTTCACTAAAAACTTCAAGAAGTATACGTTTCTCTCTTTTCCCTCTCTCAAGTTTTCAAAAACCGTAATCTCGTGATATTGTTTTCTATCCCAGATATCCTTTTAAAAACCCTAGAAAAGTTCAAAACAGGAAATAACTGGCGTACTTATATTCACAAAAATGCCACCATCACAGCATTCGTTGTGGATCCTCAGCCACAGTTAGCCATCCGTGGTCCGCACTTCTATCACGATTTAAGTTAAAAAATATGGCCAACTTTATGCCTTAATCCATAGACCATTCGCGCCCTACATTTTGCGATTCATGGTCTGCACTTGCATGGCATTTGCATTGTCATTGAATCATGAAGTTCTGGCTTGAGACGAGGCTGATTCGCGGTCTGTGCTTTGCAATCTGTAGTCCGAGGTTCACCACAAATCTTATCAATGATAAGGGTTCTTCTGGTTCCAGACGTGATGGATTCGTAGTCCGCGTTTTGGTCATCTGCGGTCCGCGCTTGAGGAATTTTCACAAAGTTTAAGCTACTTGGCTTGATCTTTGAAGTATTTTTACTTGATTCCATTTTAACCTCTTCTGAATGGTAATTTCCTATATAGATGAAGAGAAATCATGATAAGTACTTCTTTTTATATCTATTTATCACAAAAATCTAAGTTTATAGACCTTATAAGTTGGTCAAGATGTCATCTTATCAAAACCACAAACTTAAACTACTGTTTGTCCTCAAGCAATTTTTGAGCAGTACATTCTTGTCACGACCCGAACAGAGGCCCGGATCGCGACACGGGACAAAGGACCCCGAGAGACCGCAAGTCAACCCATGAAATAAGCATACATCTAACTCAATCAACAACTAGAAGAATCAACGTAATAAACTTAGCGGAAGTCTAACTCATCCATAACATCAGAATGCATCATCCGAAGCTGAATATATACATAAGTCTGAAAAGCCTCTAAACATGACGAGTTGATGGGACAAGACCCCAACTAACTCAACAATACTGAAACTGAAATACGTAAGAAAAGCTGAAAGTCTAGCCCTTGAATGATGAAGACTCACCAACAAGAAAATGCTAACTCCGATAAGCTGACTAAGAGCGGGGTTGAAGTTGAGAGCCGGGTCCTGTATCATGAAATGATACAACATAGAACATATGAGGTCAGTACGTGAAATGTACCGAGTATGCAAGGTAAGTAAAACCGCTAAAGTAAGTAAAATCATTTAAAGACAATGCATTAATTAAAACATAACATTAGTAAACCGCAAGCATTCTTTCTTAAATCATGATCTCTTTATAACATGATATAACATACTTCATAACTTCATTACTGAATTGATTGACTCAAAGCTGAATTCTGACATTTATAAGTAAAAGCTGAACATTGAGTCAAATCTGCTTTAGAACATGCATTTACATAAATCTCATAAGTAATGAATATGTATATCTGAAATCATGAGGAACAATGGGAGACTCGTCTTTTAACCGACATACCATGATAGAGCTTACGTGGTCCCGACTATTACACTCAAGTGGGCAGAGCCATCCAAAGCCTTACCAAGGCTAAGGACGCTACCATGATATCAATATCAAGCTGAAGGCCCATTCGGGAAAGGGGAAGCTTAGAAGGGAGGTCCCAAGTCATATAATAGTATAAACCTACATTGGCGCGTAGTTCTAAGGCATAGGGTGATCGACCCATAGCCTACTCGGTTCTAGACAATACTCCCTACAACATGCATATGCACTATATCATATATAATGAAGCTCAACATCGTTTATTGACGAAGATGAATGATCAAATACATCTCAAATATGAAATCATGCATATGAGAAGGTTTAGTTTAAAACATACCACAAGATGAAAACATAGTGGGAGCCTTGCCCCAAAACCATGTGGGGTAAGCTATGCATAGGAAAACTTAACTCAAAACATACCACAAGCTAAGAACATAAAATTTGGAGTCTTCGCTCCAAAACAATGTGGTAAGCTTAATTAGGGAAAATTATCATTCATACTTAACATATGGGCATTGCCCAAAGCTTTATCATACCTAGAAATACTCAATTCTCATCGAAAATATAATTGTAAACATAGGTAGCTTCAAATCATGCTTTGCATCACAATATCTCATCATTATCACATATACTTCACATATCTCAGTTTTCATGATCATATCATCAATGGGCGTCAACATTCATAAGGCTAGAAACATAATTTTAATTGAAATCATTATAAAATAGCCCATGCTTCACAATTCGATAATAAAATTATAATCAATTCATACCCATGTGTAGAAATAGATAATTCATGCATTTGGGTAAAAACCCCGTAGATCAATTATGGAATTCATATTTTTAGAGAGGGATTGTGCATGAGTGTGGAAGAAACCACCCATTCATAACCTTACATACCTCATGGAGGCTGAATCTTACTCTCCCTTGAATGCCCAAAAAGAAATTGAAGATCTTTAGCTTGATCACCCTCTCAAATCTCTTCTACTTTGCATGCATGGATGGAAAATGAATAAACTGAACTTAAACCTATAAAAGGTCACTATTCATACCCCCAAAACGTCGTAGTTTAGGCTTTAGGAACTTAGAAATTATGAAAAGGCCCTTACTAATTTCGCAGAAAATAACTGCTAGGCAGCCCTAACGGGTGACCTAACGACTCATGGCCTGAGGGAGAGACTCGTCGAGTCATCCGTGAAGTACACTGCTTCACCTACTCTATAGGGCTCATCATGGGTCATCCCACGACTCGTTATGGTTGTGGCCACCACATGTGGAGTACACTATCTTACTTCTCCAATTTTGAATTCTGTCCTTCCAACGACTCACCCCACGAATCGTAGGGACTGACCACGACTCGTGGGGACCTTCCTTCAGGTACACTGCCCATCCTTCCTTTCCTTTCTTAATTCCCCTCCCCACGGCAGACCCAACGACTCGTGGGGCCTGACCACGAGTCATGGTCTCGCCCGTGGGATCTCAACTTTTTTCCAGGTCTCCTTACAAAACCCAGGACATTCCCCACGAGTCACCTCATGATTCGTGGGTTGTCCTCATGAGTCCTCTCACGACTCGTTCTGAGTCTGCTGCAACAAATTTCACTTTTTCTCCGTTTCAACTTTCGGGTCTGATCCTTGGGCTCACGGGGTATAACGATATCTCCCCCTTGGGAAAATTCATCTTTGAATGTTGGAAAGCACAAAGAAAAGCAGAGATATGAAATTATCATAATCAAATGCTGATCATTTAAACCAAAAATTGATGTAATGACTACCTCCGATTCAAAATATACAGTTGAACTGAATTCACGAATCATACATACATCCACATACATAAAAGAAACTTGCGCACATGAACTGAACATGAACACACACCCAAGTCCCATCCTTGAAGCATCGCAATACACTACAAACCCATCAGTACCCTCGGGTAGGGTTAACACCGGTGCGGAAGTAAGTTGAGTCTTCAACTCTTGGAAGCTCTTCTCACAAGCCTCCGACCATTGGAATTTCACCTTTTTTTGAGTCAACTTGGTTAAAGGTGATGCAATAGATGAGAAACCCTCAACAAACCTCCGATAGTAGCCAGCTAAGCCCAAGAAACTCCGAATATTTGAAGGATTCATCGGTCTAGGCCAGTTTTTCACCGCCTTAGTTTTCTGAGAATCTACCTGTATGCCTTAACTCAATACTGCATGGCCCAAAAATGCTACAGAGTCCAACCAAAAGTTGCACTTGCTTAACTTGGCATATAATTGGTGATCCTTAAGAGTCTGAAGCACTACTCTCAAATGAACGGCATGCTCCTCCTCACTCTGAGGGTATATAAGGATATCATCAATGAAAACGATCATGAACATGTCCAGATATTGTTTGAACACCCTGTTCATCAAGTCCATGAAAGCTGTAGGAGCATTTGTTATTCCAAAAGACATAACTACAAACTCATAATGGCCATACCACGTCTTGAAGGCTGTCTTCGAGATATCACTCTCTCGAACTCTGAGCTGATGATACCCAGACCTGAGATCTATCTTTGAGAAACAATTAGCACCCTGAAGCTGGTCAAATAAATCATCGATCCTGGGTAAAGGATACCTGTTCTTGATGGTGACTTTGCTCAATTGTCGATAGTCAATACACATGAGAAGGGAACCATCCTTCTTTCGGACAAAGAGAACTAGTGCACCCCATGGAGACTTGCTCAATCTAATGAAACCCTTATCTAACAAGTCTCTTTAAAGTCCTTTAGCTCAGCTAGAGCCATCCGGTAGGGTGGAATAGATATAAGATGGGTTTTGGGAAGAAGATCTATACCAAAATCAATCTCACACTCGGGAGGAATTCCTAGTAAATCATCAGGAAAGACCTCTGGATACTCACGTACTACTGGTACGGACTGCATAGTCGGGGTCTTGGACTCAACATCCTTAACCCTAGCTAGATGGTACATACACCCCATTGAAATCATCTTCCTAGCCTTCAAGTAAGAGATGAAATGACCTGCAGGCACAACTGAGCTACCTCTCCATTCTAAGACTGGCTCACCCAGAAATTTGAACTCTACTGCCCGTGTTCTACAATTAACTGAAGCATAGAATGCAAATAACCAATACATGCCGAGAATAACATCGAAATCGGTCATGACTAACTCTATCAAATCTGCTGAGGTGACCTTCTGAAGGACTGAGACTAGGCAACCTCTATACACTCGTCTAGCTATAACTGAGTCACCTACTGGAGTAGAAACTGAAAAGGGTTCTGACAAGACTTATGGACTAACTCGAAAGCTACTGGCCACATAAGGAGTCACAAAATACAAGGTAGCTCCTGAATCTAATAAAGCATAAAAATCAATATGGAAGACCCGTAACATACTAGTGACCATATCCAGGGAGACCTCCTGCTCCTGACGGCATGCTAAAGCATAGAATTTGTTCTGGCGCTGACCGCCAGCTGTGCTAGTAGATGCCCCCTGATGTGCTGACCGTGTGGGAGGGGCTGATGAACTAGATGCTGGGCCTCGGCCCCCAACATGATCCTGTCTCGCATCTGGACAATCTCTAAGCATGTGTTTGGGATACCCACACCTGAAACAAGCACTTGAACCTGCCAAACACTAGCTTGTGTGCCCTAGACCATATCTGCGACAAGCTGGGATGCTAGAATCTGCGGGTCTACTGTTATGACCCCTTGAGCTTGATGCCCGCCCTCTCTGATCATGTCTGGGCCTCGATGGAACACTCAATCCTGAAGATGCTTGGGTTGATGATCTCTGATGGGTCTGCTGTCGGTGCCTACCACCGGACCTCTACTGAGAGAATTTGTGATCCTCGATCCTGGCTCTCTTGGCTTCCCTCTCTCTTGAATGCGCCGCCTCCATATGCTGGGCGTACAACACTATTCGTGGGAAATCCATATCCTGATGGAGCATAACAGTCCTACAATCCTTGTCCAAATAGACTGCTACTCTATGGACGAATCTACTCACCCGCATCCTCTGATCGGCTTCCAACTCTGGGGCATATTTCGATAGGCGAGTGAACTCAAGGGCATACTCTTGTACAGTTATTCTCCCTTGCTTCAAATTCAAGAACTCAGCTGTCTTCAACTCCCTCATCTCCCGAGGGAAGAACCGGTCTAGAAATGCAACATGGAACTCTTCCCAAGTGACCGGACCTGCTCCTGCGACCCTACTATCCTTCCATTGGCGAAACCAGATATGCGCGACCCTTTTTAACTAGTAAGAGGCCAACTATGTGCACTCAACCCTATTCACCCCCATGACTTGGGTGATCTTGACAATTTCATCTACGAACTCATGTGGGTCCTCATCTACCTTGGACCCAAGAAACTCCGACGAGTTCAACCTCAGAAAGTCTCTAACTCGAGCCGCCATAGCATTGCCATTTTTCCGAACATGCGCAACGGCCTGTTGATTGACCTGGGCGGTCAAGGCTTGCCCAAGCATCTGAATAGCGTCCCGAAACTCAGCATGGGCAGCTGGCTCCGGTGCCTGGGGCTCCTGAACTGGTAGGGCTTGTTGATGCCTATGACCATTGCCATCCTCGTGGCCATCGCCATCTCCATTCCTCCTTCCATTCACTCTTTGAGGAGTCATGATTCTGCAATCGCGAATAGCATGAATTAGAAGGATAGAAAGACTTTTCATCACACGACATAGATCATGAAAGAAGGGAACATTTTCTAAACGTCTAGTAGCCTCTTCTTCATAAGTGTGGCGCGCTTCACACCCATGAAAAAGACTCTACGTAACGCGACTTTCAGACACCCTAGGATACTTCAAAATCTATGGCTCTGATACCAAGTTTTTCACGACCCGAACAGAGGCCCGGATCGCGACACGGGACAAGGGACCCCGAGAGACCCCAAGTCGACTCATGACATAAGCATACATCTTCCTCAATCAACAACAAGAAGAATCAACATAATAAACTTAGCGAAAGTCTTACTCATCCATAACATCAGAATGCATCATTTGAAGCTGAATACATACATAAGTTTGAAAAACCTTTAAACATGACGAGTTGATGGGACAATACCCCAATTAACTCAACAATACTAAAATTGAAATACGTAAGAAAATCTGAAAGTCTAGCCCTCAAAGGATGAGGACTCACGAACAAGAAAATGCTAACTCTGATAAGTTGACTAAGAGCGGGGTTGAAGCTAAGAGCTGGGTCCTATATCATGAAACGATATAGAATAGAAGGTATGTGTTCAGTACGTGGAATGTACCGAGTATGCAAGATAAGTAAAACTGCTAAAGTAAGTAAAATCATTTAAAGACAATGCATTAATTAAAACATAGCATTAGTAAACTGAGAGTAGGGCTTGCATGCATTCTTTCTGAAATCATGATCTCTTCATAACATAATATAACATACTTCATAACTTCATAACTGAATCGATTTACTCAAATCTGAATTCTGACATTAATAAGTAAAAGCTGAACATTGAGGCAAACCTGCTTTAGAACATGCGTTTACATAAATCTCATAAGTAATGAATATGTATATCTGAAATTATGAGGAACAATGGTTAGAAATCATGAGAATATGACCAAGATAATTATTAGTGTTTTATTTCATCTGAACTCTCCTCCCCCAAACATAGATTTTTTTTCCTATGTTTGCATTTTTACCGAGGGCAACATCCCAAACATGGATGTTTTGGCTCATGCTGGCTTACTTTTGGACATTTAGAGGATACCATGTTCAGGGTTGTTGGTTTCCAAAAGAAGAAAGAAAGAAAAGTAATGTCTTAGGCTTAAAAGGGTTTGACTAAGGAAAATATTCACAAGGTGAGTTCAAAGAAGGCCTATTGTCATGTTCCAGAAGAAGTGTGATCCAGTATTTCGACTTGAAAACATTCGAGGCAAGTTCTAGACTAATCATGCACACAAGGACAAAATAAGACTCACCACACATGGAACATGCATTTGTTGAATATAGATAGAATCTCCAATTCAATACTAAGCGATGAACTTGATAAGCTAACTTATTATGTCCAACTAGCCAAAAAGAGATTTTATAGGTTATTTCTAGGAGCTAAATTTCTTATTTGATTTTACCCTCTCGATGTTGTCCTTGTCAATACCAAGCAAGTCGTAGGTCTACCAGCATACACATAAATTTACATCTTAAAACACGACCTCCCTTGAAAAAGTTGCCTGGCTATCTATCATTAGGAAAAGCCACCAGGTTCAACACACAAATAACAAAATTTTTAGCTCCTAGGGAAAGAGCCATGGCATGAAGAAAATCCTAGGAGTTTTATTAGACATGACAACTAAGATAATAAAACAAAAAACACACATTTATTACACACAAAAGTTGATTCAATTGTTACAAACCACATTTCCACATTTTCATAGATCCCACCTACCTACCCCCACAAAATAGGACATGCACTGTCCTTAATGTATACAAACAAAAGATATATTAAAACAAAAGGTAGGATCTCCCTAAGACACGCTAGGCATCCTTGGCCTATTTAGACTGGGGTGAGGTGGTGGTCTATGTGGTGGCAAAATCTTCTTCTATTGGAGCATGGGAACTTGGGCCTGTTCCTACCATCCTGCTGTGACATCATCCATGGAGCGCTGGATAGACACCTCAACTTGTCGCTCCTCATCTATTTCCTTTGTTACCTGCTCCTCCTCTAGCTCTTCCTCATTTGTCTCTACCTTCTCATCCTCGAAGACCTCGTCCTTAGGAAGTGGAGCATCAAAGATGCTCAGATCAGGATGCAGCTAATGTACATTTGTCTTTACTTTGCTCATGTCAGCCTTTAGCATTGCTAAGGCCTCTCTCGTACTAATACCCTCGAGCTCAGAGACCCTATGCTTCAAGACCTGAATTTTGACATGGAATGGAGCTACAGCCTTGTTAATGGCTCTCTTGATCACGTTAGGCATATGCTCAATCAGCGAAGTTAGCCTAGTGTTGTTTCGTGTGGTTATGTTTTCTACCTGTACCATTCGGGCTGCAGAAATAGACGGGGCTAACTAGGGTGCATCTGGTGTATCAGAGGAAGAAGGTTGTGCATTAGCAGCATGGTTGGGCACTGCTTCAGACTCAGTACCCTTAGCGGTTTCGGAAGCATGAGGAACCATTGGCTCCCATTTCCTCTTGTTCAACTTTGAATTTATCTCATCCTGAATATTTGTAATGTCGATTACCCGAGTTTCCCAAATATTATCATTAGTTTTTTCTATTTTTGGAACACCAGCGTTGTGACATAAATTCATGACTAACACTGGGAATGGAAGAGAGGTATATGATTGTCGATCTTGATCTCTCATTTCTATTGCAGTAATTGATCACGGGCAAAAATATCATGCCCGTGATACGCTTTATAACTTAAATTAGTCGGGTTGTCTAAGTTATTTTATACATTTTCATGTAATTTTATATAAA